>PVJX010020983.1:0-32558 GCA_004027295.1 Dolichotis patagonum
ATGAAGTATTGGGTTTCATTGTGGTATTTAATATATAATATAGATAGTATGTAATATATAATTTGTCTTGGTTATATCCATCTCCTAGTACCCTCTTTCACACTTTCCTTCCTCCATCCTCTCGATCCCTCCCTTTTATCTAATGGTCTCTTTTCTACTTTTGTGTAATTTTGTTTAAGATTTATAGGTATTTGGGAAAACATGCTTCTTTGTCTTTCTGCGTCTGGCTTATTTTGTTTAATATTATCTCCAGTCCTACCTGTTTTCCTGCAAATAACACGATTTTGTATTTTATGGCCTTTACCTTAAACAAAAGGGAATGTACTTTTTTCCTTGCAAATTTCTAAATGTGGGAAATGAACAAAAACACAGAGATCTTCTCAGGTAATAATCTCTGTGTTTGCAGATCTACCAAAAACAAGAATTCATAGGACTAATTCTGAAGACTCTTAGAGCATGGGATCCCCAAATCCTGCTATGGCACAGAGTATTGTTCTGCTTATTTGCCAAGTGTCACGTAAAAGCCACTAATGGCTTACACTGTCAGTGATGTCCCATGTCACCCTGATCAGCTGTCACTGTTCCTTTAAGACAAAACACTCTAATGGGCTTTAGTTAAAGTATTTTATCAGCGAATATTCAAGGTAGCTGTTTCATTAAGTTAATACTAATTAAAATTTACCACTGGTGATAATAATAGCTCTAATTATTGAGTACTGATTAATCCTGCCAACATCTTTAAGGGGTATTGGAATTATTAGCTCCATTTTATAGATTAAGCAACTGAGGCAAAATGAGGGTAAGCATTTTGCTCAAAGTCACTGGCTGGTAGGAGGAGAGGCTGGACTGGCCCTTGGGGGGTCCAGCTGCAGGTGTGCATTTTGTCTAGTAGGGTAGTGCCAGAGCCAGCACGGGTTTATGGGTCTTCTGGGCCAGGATTGACTTTCAACCCTTCTGTTCCAGTTCATTTGAGGGTTAGGTGACTGACTGTTTTATGTCTTCCTTTCAATTCTGTTCTCCGGATTTTTAATCGCTGGCCTGAATTTCAGTCTTCTGCCTAACATGTACATTTACCTAGTGACCTCTGTACGTGATGCTCACCCTTCACACTGGCCACAGGATCTCGAGCAGAGCGTATCTAAAAGCCATAAAACCAAAGACTGTTTCTTATCAGGGGCACCAGAACCAACTATCCTCCAGCTGATGAATTTAAATATCAGCTAAGGAGTCAAGTACTTTCAGTAGGAGGCTGTCAAGGTCAGGCGGCAGTGAGGCCTCAAGGTTCAAACTAAACTGAAGACCTTTCTTTTGGGGGTTTTCTCCTCCTGCACAGCTCTAGCTGTGGCGACATCTCTTCAATATCTTGGAAGGTTGGCCAGGGTCTCTGCAACTCCTCAGGGAGTTGTAGCCCCTGGATCTGCCCAGCAGCCACATTAGCATCCATAGGAAATTCCTGGAGAGCAGCAATTGAAGGAGCATTCAGCAGTCTGAAGCAGAGGTGATTCGAGGAGGAAGGCAAGGGCGGCAAACAAGAGTGGGATCCAAGAGGCAGGAATGACCCCAGTCCTTGGAAGCAAAGCTAAGCCCCCCAGTGAGAAAGGCAAGACCACCCCCGCTGCCTACAGGGATCAAACCAAAACCTGGTCCTTGGGTGAGAACACTTTGAGTGCTTCACAGCCTCCAAATCTTACTCAGTATCCGTGACCCTGACATGTAGTACATTTTTAGTTGTGATTTTAATTGGAGCTATCCAAAGCATGTAGTACGTTTTAATTGGATTGCCACTATCCAAAGCACATCTGCGTGCCATTTCTTTTTCTCTTTTTGGGGTAGCTGTACTAGACTTTAGCCCACCATGGTGAAGTATTCAACAACAGCAGAGATGAGAAACTTGGGGACTGCACCTCCTGGGCCCAGTCAACTTTGCTTCAGTTGGCCTTTAACCAATGGCCATTATCACTGGGCTCTGTTCTAATGGGAAAACTGTTTCCTTCCTGACAGATCATATTTGAAGAAGCCAAATGAGTCATATCTATTTGCAGAGTTCAGAGATTATTGATAAGAACTCACAAGTATCAGGAAGGGCTTTACATAATTTCACAGACCAAAAATGTTCTCTCTGCCTTTGATCATTCACCTTTTTTTCCATTCTAAAGACAATCTAGCCTTTCCAGTGTGATAAAATGACATTTGAATGGTATTAATTAGTTCATAGAGGTCAAGTGGAATTTTTTTTTTTGTACCAGGGCTCAAACTCACAACCTCGCCCTTGCCAGGCAGGCACTGTGCCTCTGAGCTATATCCCCAGCTCAAGTGGATTAAGAGAACATTAAAACCCTAAGACAGAGATGCAAGTTACAGTTCAGGTATTTGCCTCATTCTTTAATATTAAATTTCACATTCTCAGAGGGCTGCATGACTCCTTCAGGATGTCAAGAAAGAATGTCAAGAAGAGGTGTGGACACTCTTAGCGATATGTACATAATGTTGATTTATTTTAAAAGCAAACTAATGTCTCTGGAAATAATGTGCCAAATTGATTTATGGCTGAACCAGCAGGGAGATTAATCCAGCCAGATTATCTTTTTCTTCTCAAATCTCAAAAATACATCTGAATTCTTACCCCACTGGGTATCCAGAGGTTGGAGCGACTCCTTCAAGCATAAAGTCCTCACAGCCTGTAACCCGCTATCTTCTCAAATTATCTTCTTCAAGCACAGCTTCACTGCATTGCACCCTAACCCCTTCGTCACCCAGTTCTTCCTTCTCCTAGTCCTCATCCTGGCTCAAAACTCTTCATTGCCTAAATTATTTGACTGACATAAGTGTCCTTTAAAGATTGGTCCATGGGGCTGGGGATTTAGCTCAGCACCATAAGCGCCTGCCTGGCAAGTGCGAGGTCATGAATTCCACCCGTGGTACCAAAAACAAAACAAAACAAAACAAAATAAAGATTGGTCCAAACCTAGACTAGGAGCTTTTAAATACCCACCCTCCCAATTTATTCCACTTCCCACTAAACTTGGGAGCGAGCAAGGATCGGAGCAACCAAAGACCAAAGCTGAGTATGATAAAGTTGGGAGATCTGGAAGAAGAGGCACATTCAGCAAAGGCAACAGGACAGGAAGAAGGAAGGACAGCAGGCGGAATGGTGCTTCCTGAGGGGTTGGGGCCATTTGGTCCAGCACTGCTGAGAAATGGCATGCAGTGAAGACAGTGCTGCCCACTGGACTGGCCACTAAGAGATTTTGCTGCTCTCATGATCAGAAGCCAAGGGCGTGGCTTCAGAGGAATGTGGGAGGAGAGCTTAAGACAGGGAGTCAGTCCTCTACAGGGGGGCAGAGAAAGAGGGTGCCTACTGGCAGGGACTAGGAGACCAAGGAGGTTTTGTTTTGCTTTTAAGGGATGGAGGCCATTACTTTGGGTTAAAGCACTGCATGGAAAAGTTTCCTGTAAACAGGGCAAAAGGCAATGAATGAATGAGAGAGTGGCGGGTGCCAAAGGAGGTCTTTGTCCGCTGCAGAGTGTGACCTTGTGCCCTGTGGAAGGAGGAGAGGAAGGGTCCAGGGTCGGCGCCTCAGGCCACTCATGCTAGTGACAACAGGAATGACAAGCAGGCTCTCTGGAGAGGCAGAGGGTGTGGGGAGACTGGAGCCTTGGTTGTCTCAGGGCTGAAGCTGCTCTCTTTGGAGAGCTGCTATGTTCTCAGGGAAACATCTGACAAAAGAACAAGAGGTACTGAAGCAGGAAGGAAAGAGAAGATGCAAAACAGTCCTCTGGGAAAGGGAGGAGGGGAATGCTGGGATTGCTTGTTGGCTTCAGGTCACTTGGATTCTCTAGTGGCCTTTAAAGTGAGTTTAGCCAGCGAGGCTGTGGCTTTGAATTTTTAAATTCCGTGGGAACTTTGATGTTGACATTGATTCTTAACTCAAGAGCGAGGTGGGTGGTTCATACTGGCAAGAATGTGGCAAAACGGGGACTCTTGTGTACCTGGGTGAACTGGTCTGCCTTTCTTGTTTATAAATGTATGCATACAGATATATCCTGAAGGCTTAAAAGATTTAATCTTTAAGCCAGTAATTTGCATTTTATGAACTATCCTGATGTAACCAGAAACTTGGATGCAAACCTTATGTGCTTAATTTGTGTTATAGTATTTGTAAAACTGGAAATATTCTCTGTATTTAGTTATGAGGACAGAGACTCCAGGAATTATATTACCTTTGCAATTACAGTATTTGTAGAACTGGAAACAATCTCTCTATTGAGTTATGAGGACATAGAAGCTAGGAATTATGTAACTTATTCAGTTATATGGAAATCATATATGAATAGTTGAAGAATTGTCTATCATATGTCCTTTAAATATTATTTTAAAAGTAGAAATTGATACTGGGAAATTATCATATTATAAGATTAAGTGAAAAAGTCTATTTCAGTCCTCCTGGCTGGAGCCACTGTGTCATTTCTCCCAGAAATATTTTAGACCTCTTAGGGATCGTCCCTGCATCCTCCTCTGCCACACGTTCTGCATACTATGACCATAGTCACCCCATTACCTATCCTCACTCTACCTCTGTGTTCCCTTTCATTCCTCATCTTTTTCTGTAAAAGACTCTTCCATTTCTATATGGCCCTTTATTTTCCTCTAGATTCCTAATCAAGGAGGTAAACGACTTCTATAATGAAAATTGCAGTACCCTGAAGAACGAAATCAAATAAGACACTAGAAGATAGAGAGACTTTCCATGTTCATGGACTGGCAGAATTAGTATTGTTGAAATGGCCATATTACCAAAAGTAGTGTATGGATCCAGTAAACTCTATATCAAAATACCAATGTTGTTCTTCAAAGAACTAGGGAAAAAAAACCCTTAAAACTCATATGGAAACACAAAAGACCAAGAACAGCCAAAAAGCAACCTTGAGAAAAAGTAGTGCTGAAGGCATAATACTTGATTTCAAAATATACTACAAAGCTGTAGTAGCAAAAACTACATGGAACTGGCATTAAAATAGACATATAGACCAATGGAAGAAAATGTAGGGCATAGAAGTAACATGCACTTACAGTCACCTGATCCTTTTTTTTTTTTTTCTTTTGAGACAAGGTCCATCTCGCTATATAGTTCACGCTGGCTTTGAACTCACAGTGTTTCTCTGCCTCAGCCTCCCTCCTGGGATTACAGGCGTGCACCACTATGCTTGGCTCCAGCCATGTGATTCTTGAGAAAAGGGCCAAAGGCATAGATGGAAGAAAAGATGCCTCTTTACACATGGTGGCAGTGAAACTAGTTAGCTACCTGTAGAAGATTGAAGCTAGACCCTTATCCCTGCACAAAAATAAACTTGAAATGGGTCAGTGACTTGAAACTCTGTCATACCTGAAAGATGTAAGACCTGAAATTTTGAAATTGCTAGAGGAAAACATAGGGGAAAATACTTCAAGATCTAGACACTGGCAGGGACTTGCTGACTAGGACTCTGGTTCTCTTTCTCTCTCTCTCTCTCTTTTTGGTGCCAGAAATTGAACTTGCGACATAGCACTTGCCAGGCAGGTGCTGTGCCACTGAGCTACATCCCTGGCCCCCCGACTGGCTCTCTTGATGCAACCTGCTAGGGGTGTGTCACTCATTTCCCCTTCATCCAGGTCCGTGACCTTGAACACTTCTCCAGGCTCCAGGTCTTGGTATACACGTTCCCGCCCTGGGGAAATGTTCTCCGACGCGCCTTTGTCTAGAATCATCTGGGCACCAGGGACAATTCAAACTGGTTCAGGTAACCAAAAAGCTTGAGTTTGACTTCAGGCCTGACCTAGGCCTCAAAGGTGTCAGCAGGACTTGCTTCTTTTCTCCACCCATTTTTCTGATGGTCTTGGTTTGGGGAAACTCATCCCCATGGAGCTAAACTGGCTGCAGCTGCCTCAGCTTTCTCCTGCACATTCAGACCCAGGAAGAAGAGAGGATGTGTTTCCTAAAGAGGGTTCCAGAAAATTTCCCAGAACTTAGCCTCCTTGGTTTGGGTTCCTTGACTGGGCACGTTGCTATTTTAGAACCGAACACTATTGAAAGAAAAATGATGCTAGGCAGGCCTGGGTCACATGCCAGCCTGTAAGGTAAAAGTGTATGGGCAAGTTGTGTCTTCAGATCCAAAGGCAGAACTGCAGGAAGCGGGGGCATGGATCCTGGGGAGACAAACATCTGTCTGCTTGGCATCTCTTTATTACATGTTTACGTGGCGTCTGATTCCTTTGCAGCATTTGCGGTAATTACACGTTCGTGTGTGCAGTCTGTTTAATGTGTGTCTCCTGCGTCACCCTATGCATTCACTTGGAGAGGGGCAATGTCTTCTTTTTTCACTGTTCTGTGACCAGTGCAAAGTACGGTTCTTGGTGTAGAATAGATGATCAATAAATATTTGTTCAGTAACTGCTGCAAAAAAATAGAACATTCAGATGCAAAATAGTACCCGTGGTAGGTATTCTCAGTCCATTGTGTGTCTGTGAGCAACTCCCCGGGGCTGGTTTATACAGCGAGAACAGAAACGCAGTTCTCACAGTTCCCGAGGCTGGAAGGCCAGGGTCCAGGTTCCCGGAGTCTGGGTGTTTGATGAGGGCTCAGTCCTCCTTCACGGTAGCCCTGTAAGAGCTGTGAATGTTGCATCCTCCGAGGGGACTCATGTTGTTTCATCTAAACTGTTTCCCTCCAGCCCTTTTATAAGGCAGAGCTTTCTTCCTTAATTACATCTCCACAGACGTGCCTCCCAGGACTCCCACAAGAGGGACCAAGCTTTGTAGGAGTTGGGAGGAGACATACTGAAACCATAGCAGAAGGATCCCAATTTTTGTTTTCAAAGCAAAACCTCTTTCCTTTTTGAACACCTGGGATGGGAGAAAGGAGAAAAGAAGGAAGAGAAAAGAAAAAAATATATATATACAAGATAACTAAGATAATTACTGATTTCTATTAGTTCATTGAAAAGAACTGTTTGTGCTTATATTGTTGGATCAGTTTTTCCTGCCTATATCTTGTAATCCGAGAAACTACTTTGAACATAACAATACACAGTGCATTAACCATTGTTAATCCCCTATTAGCTTGCTTTGAAATTCTATATCATTGTTTTTATTATTTTTTTCCTGTTTAAAATTAAAAAAATAAAAACAAAACCTTTTCCTCCCCTTTCCTGTATGCCCACACAACACAAACCTGAAAAGAAATATATCAACTAGGACGGTAGTTATTTCTTGATGACAAAACTAAGAATGAATTTTTTTTTTTTGGTAGCAGGGATTGAACTCATGACCTTGTGTTTGCCAAGCAGGCACTTACACCACTGAGCTAAACCCCCAGCCCCAAGAATGAAGTTTTAAAAATGGATGCTTTTACACATTTTCCAAATCTACTATGAACTCATTTTATACTGAACAGTTTCTGGAAGTATTTTCTAGAAATATGTCGTGGTCTTCCACTTGGAATCAATATGCTTGCTCTGTTTTGAAAAGGAAAGGGAAGTTTCTAAGGAACACCAGGCCTGGAATTGAAAGTTCCACCCTGACAAGATGAAGTCACCTGGAGACCAAAGGCTGGGGATTCTGACCACTTGAGACGTTAACAGGAGGGCAGCAAAGAACAGCTGGGCCAGGTTTCACTTTTGTATGTGTGTTGCTATAAGGCAGGACACAAACTGATGTTGAAGCGACCTTTCTTCTGCTTGTTTACTGTTTTACTGTTGTTGACTTCCCTTAAGCACTCCTGGCTCCTGGCTACAGTAAAACAGTAAACTCATAGCTTGCTCTTTTGCAGTTTCTGAAAACTATTTTGGTTTGTAGATGACTACTTAACTCTTCTGGATCACAGCTCTTGTTTGGTCACCTCCCCTGCCTTGACTCAGGGTGGCTTAATTGCATTTTCTCTGTACCTCGTGTTAATAAGTATCAGGAGATCTGTGAGGTCAGTCTCCTACGTCAAGCTGACCACTGCCAGGGCCTTGTATTGTGAGTGCACCACAAGCTCTGGCTCAAAAGCAGCCCAGGCTGGACCAAATCGCATGCCGTGCAGGGAGCACAGAAGTGAAATCTGATTGCCCCTTGGGAGATGGCCAGGGAAGTCATGGCTGCCGCTGCTGGGGAAGCATCTTGGGATAAGAGTTTTCCAGGTTGGCCTGACCATCAGTGGCCCCCACAGGGAGCCAGGAGTGCTGAAGGGAAGTCAAACTGAAAGGGGAAGCTATTCTGCAGAGAGCCGAGCACCGGATAGACACTGCTTTGCTGCCACTGCAGTGTCCTTGGAGGCCTGCCGGATGGGGGCTCCAGGAGAAACAGGCTTGTGTCTTGGTTCTTTGAGTCCAGGGTTATCTAGGTCTGCGGTTAGCTGTCTGGGTCTACTTCGGTCCTGCTGTCTCAGAGCCTCGGGTTGTCATCCCCACAGTGCCTCTCTTCTGGTGGTTTGTTTGGAGGACTGGAAAGATCACCTGTGTGAAGTGTGCAGTCCACAGCAGGCCTCTCAGGATGACTTTGGGTGTGATGCGAGTGGATAGAGGGAAGAACTCACTCAGGAGGCTGAGGCAGGAGGATTGCCAGGAGCCCCAACTACACAGGAGACTGTTTAGGAAGAAAATCTAGGTAGGAGTGGCTGAGTGCTCACTGCCCATTTCAGCCAGGTCAAGAAATATGGCAAGGATGTGAATAGTTTTTAAGTTAAAATTCCTCTTTCTCTAATCTCACTCTCTTTACTGCAGACCACACAGTGAGGGAACTTTCTTCTGCTTTAATTTTTGACTCACTTGTCTGACAGGATCTGAGACTTGTGTAGCTTTAGACCTCACTGTTAGGAACACCATCTCTCTTTTGCTAGCTATCTAACCCTCTGGGTGTCTGCCACAGGCTCAGGAAGGTGAATGGCAGAGCTGGACAGGGCACAAAGGTTAGAGAGCTGGGTAAAGCAAAGGTTTGCGTGTGTGTGTGTGTGTGTGTGTGTGTGTGTGTGTGTGTACACTCATGTGTGAGCCTGGGGACATAATGCAGGAATTTAGAATGCAGCTTTCTAAAATTCCTTTCTCTTTCAGGAGCAAAAACCACCCTGTAGCCTGTGTGGGCTTTCGGTTTCTTTTTGTGCTACCTCGGATTGAACCCAGGGCCTGGCACGTGCTAGGCAAGCACTCTGCCCTGCGCTACACCCCATCCCTTTTCATTTACTTAGACATAGGGTCTCCCTACATCTCCCAGGCTGACCCTGAAGTTTTTTATTTTCCTGCCTCAGCCTCGAAAGTAGCTGGGATTACCTGCATGACCCACCTTGCCCTCCCAGCTAGTCTGGAGTTTACTCAGCCAATCCTTTCCCAATGCCCCAGCAGATACCCACTCCTGGTTTGAGTTGTCAGAATGTGCCTTGGGCTTTTGGGAACTCCTCAGAAGCTGCCCTCCTTACTCTGGGTTCAGTGGCAGCCCAGAAGGCACATTTCTGGGGCTCCTGGTCACCTCTCAGACCTCTTGTCTCTTAACACCAGCCACAGGGGCTTTCTCTGGGGTCTTTATCTCCAGTCAGATTCAGAATATGGCTTCTCCCACCCAAGTCTTTTGTGACGTGGTGGTGGTGGTGAGGGGCTTCACGACTGCCCAGCTAAATGATTACAGCTTCTGAGCCCACCCTTGGCACCCACTTGCTTGGCCATCATTTATTTACTAGCTTACTGACTGTCCTCCCACAGGACCCCCATCAGCACCGGGAGGAAGGCCCGCTGTGTGCTCCTGGCAGCCGCCCCAGGGCTCCTGCAGGGCCCACGCAGAATAAATGCAGATGGTATTCATGATGGGAACGCTGAGCTCTCTCTTTAGCTATTTGACAAAAACAGTCCATGCTCCTCCCAACTGTGCACTCAAAACTCTGGTTACAACTTAGGGCCGTGGGGATGCCCAACGCCCCAGATTAATATCGTAGAAAATGAAGCGGAGGAGCGGAATTAGAAAATCGAGCTTGGAAGCCACATGCTTAGGAGAGAACCTTTAAGAGGAGTAGTGGAAAAATCAATCAATCAATCAGGCACAGTGCAAAAGCTCTGCGTTCAGTTCCATCAGCAGGACTCCAAAACTAAATAAATAAAATGAAATTAAACACTAAATTATAATTTAAAAAAGGGGTGGCGGGGAGGCAGCTTGACACGATCGGTGTTCCGGGCTCGCAGAGTTTATAGTGCAAAATACGAACTGTGCACGGGGAGGGTAGGCGACGGCTGTGCCAACTGCTCCCTCCCTGCTCCGGCCAGTCCCGAAGAGTATCAGGAAGTGTCTTGGCCAGGGCCGCCGGACGTCTGTGGAGGGACCCAGGGCGTCTGGCCCGGGCGCCCGGAGCGCGCATGCGGGGCGGAGGCGGAGCGCGCGCAGGTGGCTGCGCACCTGCGGCGGCCGGGGGTGTGGTCGGGGGCGTGGCCAGGAGGGGGCGTGGCCTGGAAAGGAGCGGAGGGAGGAGGGCGGCGTAGACAGAGGAGGAGGGAGGAAGTGGAGCGAGGGAGGGAGCTGGAGGAGAGCGGAGGAGGAAGGGGAAGAGGATGAGGAGCGGGAGGGATGGGGAGGAGGTGGAAGGGAGGAAGAGGAGTGGGAGGAGCGGGGGAGGAGTCAGCGAACTTTCCTTTTGGGGCATTGTGGGAAGCAGCCATGGTCTGAGCGGGCGCTCACCTGCCAGCCCCGCGGGCTCCTGCGCTCCCCTCCGGCCCTCGCGAGCCCGCGTCCGTGCCGGGCAGGGGCGGCGGCGGCCAGGCCACCATGGTGAGTGCGGCCCGGAGGGTGCGGGTGACCTGCAGGACCTCAGCGCGGCTGCCCGGGCGCCGCGGCTTCATTCATCGGGTCCACGTTTGCAGAGGGCTCAGTCTGTGCCGGGGTCCGGCGCCGGGAAGGACGCGGGGCGCCTGGGGATCCCCGGTTCTCGGGGAGCTGACGTCCAGAGGGATGCGCACGGAAGGGGATGTGTAGTGGATAAGTAACTCCGGTGAGTTAGAGGGTGCTCTGAAGTCTCCAACACGGCCGGTGGACGAGAGGCAACTTTTGATGCAGCGAAGGTCTCTTTGCAGTAGGTGACGTTCGAGCTGCCAGAGGTCCCGGAGGGGCGCTGCAGCGGTACGAATTAGCGACGGCCCGGGGGCAGAAACCTCCTGTGCTAGGGGCAGGAGAGGGGGCGGGTGCTGGTGAGGCGGGTCCTCAGAACCTGGAGTGAGGAGTTTTCGGTTTTTGTTCCGACCGACCGAGTGGGGAACCTTGGGAGTGTTTTAACAAGAACTTTGACCTTGACTTTTTAAAAGATATCTTTGGCAGTTGGAGAATGCATTGCGTGTGTGTGTGTGTGCGCACACGCGCGTGTTTGGCTTGGGAGGCAGGCTCTAGGTGGAACTAGGAGGGCGGTGGCCATGCTGCTCTGGGAGAGGTGTCCTGCCCTGCACTGGGGAGGAAGCAGGAGCCCCAGCTCCTCTTTCGCCTGCCTTCTGCTGGCTCACAGTTCTGAGAGTGCAGCGGTGTGAGCTGCACCAGTCCCACTTCCCCTGTGGAAGGGAAGTGACCTGTAGCCGCTGGCTGCACTCTAGAGAGCTGGGGGCCGCTGGGTGGGGTCAGCAGGTTGATGGACAGGTAGAGTGTCCAGCACCTGATTACTGGGACCACGATGCAAGTTCCCAAGAGAAGCCTGGCTGCACACGCTACAGGCCCATTTTGCTTGTATGTGCAGCGTGATGCAAAAGGGAGCCTGTAAATAATAGAGTAGCTCTCTTGGCTTGCTCAGGTTTCTCAAGGAACAAGGTGACAATGTGCCCAAGTCACCAGTTCATTTGCCTAGTGGAGAATAGAAAAAGGCCCGAGTTTCTGAGTAGCCAAGAGCCGCTTGGTTCCATCGGCCAGGGGCAGGGCCTGGGAGGTGCAGATAGCACCTGGTGAAGGTTTTATTTTTTCTCATTGTTGTCATAATGAAATGATGCCCAGCTTCTCTGTACCAGGGAGACGCTGATAGCGAGCACCTGGGATAAGTCACTGGAGACGTCCCACTTGCTATTTTCGCTCTCATTCCATCCTTGCAGCAAACAGGTGAGGCGATTGCCCTCTGCAGCCTCCCTGCTCTGAGCTGGTCCAGGAGTGCTCGGCTTTGATCTGTCTGTCTCAGTTTATTCAACCCGGATAATAATTGCTCCTGACTGAAAAGGCAGGGGGCTCTCAAAACATTGCCTGGGTACCATTGAGGAGTCCCCAAGACTTTACAGATCTACAAAGTCAAGACTATTTTTTGTAATGACACAAAGATGTCTTTTTTATTCTCATACCTTGAGCCCACATGACCCGAAGTAGCACAACAAATCCGATGCAGTAGAATTATTTTCTGTTAGGCCAGACATTAAGGAGGTTTGCAAAAATGTGACACAGTGCCAGTCTTTTCACTAGTTTTTTTTCTTGTTTTTCCTCCTGGAAAACAATAGTAAAAATGCTATTTTTGTTACTGTATAATAGGTTTATTATTATCTTTATGTGAATTAATACTGAAAATTTTCTGTTTTAATTTCTAGTACAGTAAATATGAATTGATATAATCATGTAAATGATCTCTGGGGTGAGCTCAGTTTTTCAGAGTTTGCGAGCTGAATGTGGTGAGCATGCCTGTAATCCCAGCACTCCGGGAGACTGAGGCAGGAGGATCACAAGTTTGGGCCCAGCCTGGGCAGCTTAGTGGTTTAGCAAGAACTTATCTCAAAAAAAAAAAAAAATCTAAAACATTTTCTAATCAGTGTCACAACAGATGGGGGAAGCATGAGCTAGTGCATGTGCAAACACTTCCGGGCGGCTTCCCTCACTGTCACGCAGCATCCACCTGTCATCTGCTATTGCTGTTTTGGGTAGGAAAGAACGGGCCAGCAGCACTGCTGCTCAGCCCTCTTCCTTCAGGGGTACTCTGTGATCCTCCCTTTTCCCTGCTGCTTTCTGGTTTCCTGACTGTTTTGCTAGGAACAGGGAAGATGCTTGCTCTCCTTGCTGCGCGGTGCTCTATACAGAACGTGCATCTGGCTTCCTCTGTATCAGCAAGCCTGGTTCCTTATCTCGAGTCTGTTGAGGCTGGCGGAGCCCTGTTTACATCTGGATTATTCTGTTTACATCAACTGTGTCCACCAATTTATCTTGCCCCTGCTTGAAAACTTTCTACCTTGGAAAACAATGCTAGACCTGATGTGCTTTTGAAACCTAAATGTGCCTAAAATCTTATTAGGAAGAATTTGCTGTTGAAAGATTAACCAAAGTGATGGAGGAAAAAAAGGAAGATTTTGTTGTCATTGTTCCTTTATTTGTCCTTTAGGGAGATGACTCTGGAGATGGATAAGGTGACAGTTGAGGGGCCTTAGAGACACCTTTAGTAAGAATGCAAGTGGACTGTGACTTAAGCTGTCCTGTGCTTCTGAAAAGATGAGGTGACTTTTAAACCACTGTGAACAAAATAGGGGAATCACTTACTGGAAGAAACTAAAAAGTGACCCTTTTGGAAATGTGAATAATCATCTCTTGGTGATGTACATTTGGTTCTCACAATGCAGGTGATTTATATGAAGTGAGACAGACTTAGGGTAAAAATTCAAGGATTGTGTGTATGCTGTAAAATCTGACTTCAGAAGGAAGTAAAGGTGAAGCCATTTCTTTATCAGAGTCACATGGGTTGGAAACAGCATGAGTGTACCCTTCTTCTAAATCAGCTTGTGAAAAAGATTTCCCTTGTTCCTTGTAATTTCAAGTTACATAGAAATAGGGAGGGTGCAGACCTGAGGGTGGAGGAGCAGAACCCAGAACCTGTAGCCCCTGCCCTGCCGCTCTGCCCAGGATGTCAATTTCACCAGGCTTAAATGAACTGGCAGAAGTATGTAGTTATTTTGGCAGTTTAAATTCCAGTTTGAGGGCGAAGGGACCCATGAGAGTAATGAGGCTTCCCCTCCTGGAACTTGGTCTGGGCTGCTGGCCAGCAGTGAGTATGGAGTGGGGGGCTGGGAGTAGGGGAGAGAAATGACCCTTGGTGGGGTTCGCTTGTCCTAAGCACTCCTCTCCCCAGCAGGCTCTTCTTATGGGGCTCCCAGCACCACTGAGACTTGCATGGGCCCTTCTCCTGGGTTGCTTGTTTGTGAGTGCGGTCAGTGGCTTGCAGTGTTTGTATGGTAAGCACCTGGAAAGAAGCCACCCGCATACCAGGTATTTGCTGTGCTGGGCTGTCAATGTCTAGTCTTTGGGGTCCCGTGAATTGCTATTATATTGGCTAAGACCTAATAGATAAAATTCCCCCTATTATAGGTGAGATTCCCCCTTATATCCAAATAGAGAGACAGACAGACAGACAGACAGAGACTTTTAAGGCATAAATGGCAAGAGATAAACACTTCTTGATGTCTCCATGAATCATTTCTTCAATTTCATCTCCTTGTTACTGTAGCCAGAGCTGCTTCCAGAGACCTGAGATTCCTTGTGATGTGTAATTTCCTGCCTCTTGTCCCTGCCTCTCTCCTAGAATCTCCCTTTTTGATACATTTTCTCCTTCTCTGATACCACTTCCTGATGGAGTTCTGTTTTTCCTGAAGTATCTCAGCCACTTACCTGTCCAGGGAAACTTCCTTTACACAACTGGAAGCTCCCTGGTCCTATAACACAAAAGAATGCATACCAGTAACAGAAGGAAATGCTCCTAAAATTTTTACTAGCCAGCACTCCAACCAACTAGAGACATATCCTAACGTGTGACTGTTAACAGCAAGGTAAAATAAGAATCCTGATAGTTCAGGGAGTACAGTAGATAGTCATGTAGAAATGCAATGCCCTTGACCTCCACAAGGAAGCTGGCCTTTGAAAAATCTCTGCCAAAGTCCAAAACCTGTATATTTTCTGACAGGTGGAACTGGATTCTGAAGTTGTTTTAAGTAGTTTTTGAAAACTGCCCAGGGAAAAATAAGATGGTCACTCAGTCTTCTAGTGCGATGGGGCATGGAAGTAGAGTACGTTCAGTCAAGAATAAGAGCGTGAAGGATTCTATGTGTCAGTGACCCGGTTGGATCTTTTCTGGAAGGCTTTCTGTGCTGGTCGGAAATGAGTGGTACACGTTGCAGCTGAGTAGATGGTTAAATGCTTCAGGAGTCTTCCTTCCACAGTGGGTGCTACGCATTGAAGGGGAGGAACTGAGGCCATGACTTGCAGGTTGGGGTCCCCATACACCCTCTGCGTGCTCATTCTTGTTGAGGGGGAATGTGAGGAGCTAAACACAAGTCAACCTTGGAGTGTTGTTTAGATTTAGAAGAAAATATTTTTCTATTTTCTTTCTCTCTTACTCTCTCTCTTTTTTTTTGTCTTTTTGAGACTGGGTCTCACTATGCAGTTCAGGCTGGATTTGAGCTCACTTTGTAGCCCAGGTTGGTCTCCCAGTACTGGGACTATAGGCATGTACCATCACACCTGGCCATAGAAAATATTTTTCTATTGAAGCACAAGTATCTTTGGGTCCAAGATGCAACATTCACTCACTGTACCATTCTAAGATGCAGCTTGTTTGTGCCCATGTGCTTAAGGCTGATGTGCCAGGTTGAATGAAGCTCCCTGCCTTGGCAGCTGTTGGCTCAGTCGATAGGAAAATTTGAGAGACTATTTAGGGCAGGGAAGAGCAAACTTTCTCAGGAAAAGGCCCGTTGTAGGCTCTGTGGACCTGCAGTCTCCGTCATTTATTGCTGTGTTGTAGAGTAAAGCAAGCCATGGACAACATGCAAATGGATGGGGCTGTGTTTCACTAAAACTTCGTGAACAACACAGGTGGAGGGCAGACGTGGCTTCCAGGCTGTAGTTTCTTGACCCATATTCTAAGGTAACTTACTAATTCATTCATTTGTGAGTGAATGAATAAATAAATTGCGGATCTGCTCCAGGACAGGCAGGTCTGGCTATATATAACTTGCGGCACCTAGTTCCATATGAAAACATAAGACCCGTAGTTCAACAAATACGGAGAATTTTAAGACAGTGATGCTGGAGCATAAAGCCAAGTGCCAGGGCGCTGTGCATGGCCCAGAAGCCCTCTGGCCTCTGTTTGGGGTGGGTAATTGTCTAAGCTCTGTGCGTATGTCGGCTCAGTCACACAGTAGTGGAATTCACTGTTGAGTACCGGTCAGTTAGAGCACCTTCCTGGTTTTACTCCGTGAGAAGTCGCAGGTGTTTTGTGGCAGGTGGTGCAGGGATGCAGTCACAGAACTTGGGTGGAGAAGAGTGCTGGCTTTGGTGGCTCCATCAGCCCGAGGAGCGGGCCGTTCCCTCAGCAGCTCAGCCACTTCCTGAGACAGTTCTGATCCTGCAGGAAGCCCAGAAGCCTTGCCCATCTCGGGCCTTGGTTTCACTTTGGGGGCTGTGTGAGCCCTGGGTGCAGGATTTCAGGTTTCTCCAGCCTCTCCTAACTTTTTTGTTCAGACAAATGTGATGTAACTTGACTTCGGTCATATGCATTATTTCTTTTTCTTTTCTTTCTTTTTTCATGGTAAATGAAATGTTAAAACCCACCCCACTGTTTCAAGACAGTGGCAACATTTATGTGAAAAAGGTAAAAGTGAAGAGAGAGAAACTGGCTCTGTGGAGTGAACTTGGGCCAAGGAAAAGAGGAAAAAGCAAGATAAAATTACACCCTGGAAAATACATGGTGGGTTGGCACGAGGGAAGCCACCTTGTTGGGGTTTGTGCCCTACATTCTGTCCAGTTCTTAAGGAAACCCACAAGAGCTTCTACTTGCAGGTCCCGAGAGGTAGTGCTGGAGTCTCACACTTCAGCCTGATGGACAGTCTAGGCCGTCTTGTGAGAAGCCCACACGCAGCACTTTGAGGACTGTTCCGTGTGCGTTATTTCTTTGCGTAAACCTTGAAGAACACGCAAGAAGGCAGTTATTCCTAGGAAGGGCTCCAGGAATCTGAGGTGGTAAAAAGACTCATTTTTAAGTTGTGTATTCTTTTACAGACTTCCATTTTTCCTATTCATATATAATAGACTTTAAACTAACATGAAAAATGACTTTTAAAGTAGTGTCATCTATATCACTCCAGAAAAGTTTTGTTTGTTCCTTGTGCTTTGTAACTTCCCAGGCCTGGGTAGGTCTGAAATTGGGATGGAAGCAGAAGGGGCCCCTTAAAGCACACACACTCATACATATGTGCGATGTCAACATGCACACATATGCACAGACGTACATACACACTTACACACATGTGTGCAGTCAACATGCACACATATGCACAGACGTACATACACACTTACACACATGTGTGCAGTCAACATGCACACATATGCACAGATGTGCACAAACATGCTTGCTATCATCTGCCTTCCTACTGACACTGGGCTTTTGGCCAGATCTCCAGAACTCTTGAATGTACCTTGTTTTCTTTTTCTTCCTTCTTCCTCTTCCTTCTTCTTTCTTCTTCCTCTTTCTTCTTTCTTCTTCTTCTTCATTATCATCATCATCATCACTTAAATTTTCTTTTGAGATGGAGTCTCCCTATGTAGTTCACACTAGACTTGAACTCATGTCACCCAGGCTGGCCTCGAATTGGCTGTGATGCTCCAGCCTCAACCTCCCAAGTCTTGGGATTAGAGGCATGAGCCGCCACACCTGGCTGGCTTGTTTCTTTTCTTTTATGCAGTAAAGTACTTCTTAATTTTAGTTTCTTTACTGAAGCCAGGCCTTTAATTCTGGGGTTCACAGTGTGAGTCCTGTCCTTTAGAGTCCATTTGGTCTGTGGTTACAGTGCTTTAAGAATGGAGCTAATCACCGGGCATTTAGCTGAGTGGCTTAAGCGCTTGAGGTCGTGAGTTTGATCCCCGGTACAAAACAAAACAAAACAAAACAAAACGAATGCAGCTAATCTAGTCCATAGAAACAACCTTTGCAAAAAACTACAGGGGTGTCTTAAATATGTATAACAAAGCAAGTCTGTCCCTCTGATTGATTGACTTTGACAGGGTATAATGGATTCACCATTGCCAGCCTTAACAAATTTTATTTGAAACTACAAGCATTTTGTCAATGTAGAAATTCCCTAGGGACAGATTTCTAATGCGTGCTGAGGAGGCTGAAGGAGGGAGAAAGTGGAAGTTCTTAATAAACATTTAAGTGGTCATTACCACGCAGGGCTTTGAGCGTAGCATCCTAAGCATTGCCTCTTGAACAAAGTTAAAAATAATTTCACATTAAGAAAGATCAAATGAACATCACTATAAAATAGGAATGGGGTCTCAAGTTATTAATGTTTAATTTGGCATCAAAGTCATACTGAAAATAGCCTGGAAATTTCATTTTCTGTTTCCAGTATCTTTTTTTTTCTTTTTTTTCCTTAGATGATTTGAAATAGAACAAAAGAATAGTCCTCTCAGAGGACTCCAGGGAAAATCCAGTCAGAATGTATTTACTATATGAAAAAAAAATACTCCACCAACCAAAGTGTGTCTAGTGGAAATGATAAATGTAAGCACTACATGTATCACATTTTAGGGTATTTTCCAGTAAGTAGTCCACCTTTGTGTCCTTGGTTACAAGGAAAGAAAAGCTCACAAGTGAAGACATGTCACTTGTTACAAACAACTCCTCGTGTTGTTGAGGAGAAATTTCTCACATTCATTGCAAAACTAAGGGAGTGGAAAATTAGGCTCTAAATTGTGGTGCTCAAATTGTATGATGGCAGGAATCCAATGGATGAAAAAAAAGAGACTCATTGGAGAGATGACCTTGGGAGGAGCCTGGAAGGTCAAGGTGGCCTTGCCCTCCAATTTTTGGAAGAGTCTGGGCCTGGGAGTCAGGCATGTGTGTGAGTGGGAATGGAGTGGTGAGAGGTCTACAAGAAAGGGGCTCTTACTCAGCACTTGTAAATCCTGGAGGAGAGCTGCGTGAAGTCACCCACATGGAAACGTCTTCTCTGGACCCTCCCATCTCCATCCTCTCACCCCAGCCAAACCCACTAGGAAATTATCCAGAATTATCATTTCTCACAAGTGGATTTTCTAGATAACTTTTTAGAATAACTTCTAAAATGTAATATTTAAAAAAATAATAGCAGGTCGGAAGCTTTGGGGAAAGGGGTCAAGTGGAGCAGAGGAGGGCTTTCCTCCGGTGTACTTGGAGGCTTTAGAGACAGCCATGCCTCCTGGGCAGAGGAAGTGCAGTGCTGTGGGCGGGGCAGGTGTGCTGAGGTGTCTGTGTGTGCACTTGTCTCAGTAGATTTAGTTCCTCTGTGCAGCTCTCTAATAAGAAACGACCACTGTTGTCCCCCTGCAGTACCCTATGTGCCTGTCTCCAGTACTCTTCCCCGGCCATGTTGGTGTTTGTCTTTGAGAACAGAAGCTTGTTTTTCTTTGACTTCATTGATTTCTAAAAACTGACAAAAGCTGGGTGCACACCTGTAATCCCAGCATTTGGGAGACTGAGGCAGGAGGATCGCTGTGAATATGGGGCCAGCCCAAACAGCACAATGAGACCCTGTCTCAAATAACTAAAAAAAAAAGAGAGAAATAAAAAGATAACTTAGTTATGATGCTTTGATATATGTAAGTATTTCAGAATGGCTAAATCAAACTAGCATATATGCGTCACCTCAAATATTTGTCATTTTCTGTGTGGTGAGAACTCTTTAGATCTTTTCTTTTAGCAGTTTTTAATTATACACACATTGCTAGTAACTGCAGTCTGTTGTACAGTTGATGCCTTGAACTTATTCTTGTCTAAAATTTTGTATTCTTTGGCTAACATTTCCCCAATTATCCCCCTGCTCCGCTCACCCCCTGGTAACTGCCATTCTAACACTCTGCTTCTATGACTTTATCTTTTTTTAGATTTCACATGTAATTGGTATTTGTCTTTCGTCTAACACAGTGTCTTCCTGGTTCATCAACATTGTTTATAAATAACAGAATTTTCTAGATTTTTTTGGGGGGGTACCAGGGATTGATCTCATGACCTTGAGCTTGCTAGGCAGAGGGGTATGCTGCTGAGCTAAACCCCCAGCTCCATTGTCTTGATTTTTTAAAAAAACACTAAATAATATTCCATCATGGATAAGTATCATATTTTAAAAATGTATCTGTTGATGGAAACAAGGTTATTTCCATTTCTTGGCTATTATCAGTACAGTCCCAGTGGATATGAGGGTGCAGATGTCTCTTCAATATGCTAATTTCATTTTCCTTAGCTATAGACTCAGCTGGCATTGCTGGAGCTTATAAAGTGGTTCTATTTTGAATTTTTTTTTTTAAAGAAAATTCACATAGTTCTCCATCATGACTCTACTTATATATTCTCTTCAGCAGGGTGTCAGTGATCTCATCGCTCCAAATATTTGCTAATAAAACTTCCTACTCTTTCTGTTTTTGGTACTATCCTTTCAGTCTTACTCTGGCTTTAAATCTGTATTTCTGTGGTGATGGGTGATATGGAGCATTTTTATTTATTTAGGTCTATTAGCTATCTTTATGTCTTCTTTTGAGAACAGCCTGTTTAGGTACTTTCCCCTTTCCCAATATGGTTATGTGTTTTCTTACTATTGGGTTGTCTGAGATACATATGTATCTCAGATACATGTATCTCAGATATATATGTATCATACATATACATATGTATATATGTATTGGGTTGTCTGAGATATATATATATATATATATGATATTAGATATTAACCCCTTATATGTGGCTTGCAAATATTTGCTCTTATGCAGTGGGTTGTGTCTCCACTCTGTTGCTTGTTTCTTTCGTGGTGCAGAAGCTTTTTCATTTGCTGTAACAGGGGAGTTTGTTTTGCTAGCAGCTTAAGACAAACATTGATAGGAAGGCAGAAGAGAGTCTGTTGGAAGCATTGCTGGGCCGGAAGCTCAGGAGACCTAGGTTCAGTCCTCAGCTTCACCAACAGCTTCATCAGGTCACTCAGCTGACCCAGGACAAAGAACAAGGGCCGGAGACAGAATCTTAGAAATGCTTTGTGGCTCTGACAATCTGTATTCAGCTAGGGGAAATGATGATATGCTTCTCCAAACCTGATGTCTGTGATGCACATTTCTCAGTGTGTCAGAACCGGAAGTGTGGCTGGCCTGATGTGAAACTGGCGATCCATGTGTCCGCCAGTAGTGGTTCCTCTGGGGACTGGGCTCTTCCAAGCGCAGCTGGCGGGTGGGTTTCCATGCCTGCTGTTGGCATAAGGAACTACACCAGCACAGATGTGTGTGGCCGTGTTCTCACCAGAGTGGGTACAATTTTGGCTTCAATCTGATGAAGTGTCAAAACACAGACCTATTATTTTGTTTCTAGACTCTTGACTATGGAAACTAAAAATTTAGGGCCTTGAGTAAAAGTGACCCAAAAAGTTGCAAAATTCTCTTTTAACTGTGGGAAACGTTTATGAAACACCTACCTGCGCTGAGATGATGATGATGATGATGATTGGTACTGGGGATTGAACTCACGACCTCGTGCTTACCAGGCAGGTGCTTTACCACTGAACTAGATTCCCGACCCCAAGCGCTGAAATTATTAAGAGATGCCATGTCAATCAAATCAGTGATGCTTCTGTTCCTGTGAGGAGTGAGGAGTGAGGAGTACTTTGTCCCCCATTCAAAACCCTGGACTTCTTTTGAGAACATGGAAAATGAAGGTGTTTGTTGTCAGTGGTAAATTCTGAGAATCCTGAAAACACGTTACAGATTTGGGGCGTATTTCAGACCTGGGAGCAGTGTGGAACTGGGGCAGTGAGGTGGCTTTTGGAAAGACGTGCGTCGTGGCCTGCGAGAAGGTTGACTTGGCTCGGGAGTGAACTCAGGAGACTCTCGCCCCAAATTCTAAGAAATCTAGTGCCTGAAAAGAAAAAGTGGAATCGTTTGGTAGATGCTGAGTGACAGAATTTCTCCTTGTCATTCGTCTGGAGGACAGTCCAGAAAATCCTGTTTAGAATTTTCCCACTTCCCAAGTTTAAGATTTTATATTCTTTTATCTGCATTGTACAAATTACACAATCACATATCTTAGAAAAACTCAAGCCTGTCTTTTCCTATGGCCGTCTGACAGGCAGTTCAGGCAATAAATGCTCACCGCGCAGCTTTGTGTCAGCTACACTTATTAAACTCCAAAGCGCTAATTTGATTCAATAATAAAATGTTTTGAAACATTAAGGGATTGGATGTGAAAATTTCAGCTCTGGTGCCTGCATACAGCATTCGGAAAAAGACCTTCATCCTATGTCAGTTGCAAGATAATTCTTGGTCTGAGAAAAAAACCATTTAAACCTTGAAGTAATGAGCTTGTCTGATTTATTAGTAAATTAATATCAAAAATGCTTTAAATCATTGTAGAATTTTTTTTTTTTTTTGGAGCAACTACCTTAGCAAACATGCCAATAAAATTGACATTGATGCCATCTCTTCTGTAGATAAATCAGTTTCAGGGTCAAGACTTTGATATGTGAAAGACTACACTAAATTTTTCTAACAAGAATCACATTAAATAAACCAGCTTTTAAATTCCATTTTTTCCTGAGCTCATTTTTACAACCTGTGAATGTACAAGTATTTTTATCAGTTAGTTCAAAGAGCAGAATAATAATGGATGTTTGTAACATGAATGGCTCTATACTTCTGATTTAATATTATATGCTGCACTAGACTCGACTATGGAAACTAAAAATTTAGGGCCTTGAATAAAAGTGACCAAAAAAGTTGCAAAATTCTCTTTTAACTGTGGAATAAGATAATCTCAGAATAGGACTTCCTTTTCCTTACAAAGCATCTTGAAATGGTATTTTTATAATACCCTTGAAAGATTCATAATTAAATATCAGTAGTTTTACTGCCAATTTCTATAATTACTTATGGGTGTCAGTGACTTTATGATTTATTCTATTGCTTTGCATTGCTAAAATTAGTTTGGATTTCTGAGTTTTAGAACAACTATTCGAAATATCTGGCAAGGGAAAGAAGAGAGAAAGCTGTGTTTTTCTCGGTGGGGAGATGTGAAGAATGATTCTTTCCAGCAGAAGGGACCTGGAAACGTTCACCCTTGAAAAAACTTCTGTAATTTGACTATTTGGCAGGTCTGTGTACAATGCACAAACATGCAGGCAGACAAACAAGCATTCCGAATTCTATAATGGCTGCTGCCATGACCACAGAGAGGGTCAGCTGGGCTGTGGATTTGGTTCTTGTTACGTCACCTGTGCGTAGAGAACTGGAGGCCACCAGGTTGCGAGCAGGTGGTATTTACCTTCTGTTTTCCCTCCACCACATCACCTTGTAAGGGAGAAAAAGGCCCTGAGAGGAATCATGTCATGGGATTTGAGTTCACTACCAAGTAATTAGCCTTGGTGTTACTTTAATAATAATTAAAATTGTATTAAACTATTTTCCCATAACTGAAGTTTAAGTGTATGACTATTAAGTAATGTTATCTTCAAAACAGATTGTAGTTAAATTTTCTAAGACAAGAACAATTTTGAAAATCTGTTAAAATTTCTGAGTCTTGCCTCTACAGCCATGATTATAAATCCAAATTTTGCATATATTTTCAGGAAGTCTACAGATAGCCCCTTTCCTTCCAGATTATCTTTGAACCTTGGGCATTAAAAAACAACAACAAAAAAAACCTGAATTGTCCAACCTGCATTCAGAATCTAGCCATGCCATATATGTTTTGATGATTCTAGAAAAGCCTTTGAGGTCAACAACTTAGCTAACTTGCTTGCTTGTTTTCTACTTCTCCTTCTCCTCTTCCTCCTCCTCTTCCTTCTTCCCCTCCCCCTCCATCTCTTCCTCCTCCTCCTTTTTCTCCTCCTCCTCTTCCTCCTCCTCCTCCTTTTCCCTTCCTCATCGACCTCCTCCTTCTTCTTTTTCTCTTCCTACTCCTCATCCTCCTCCTCTTCCTTCTTCTTTCTCTTCCTTTTTTCCCCTCTTCCTCCTCCTCTCCTTTCTTCTTCTTTTTGGCCTCAATATAATTTCCTAAGTAAGTGGACTAAGTATAACTCCCCAGCGCTGCAGCTGCTGTGCAATGTCATTTTTACCCATGGGTATAATTGTTACCTGGAATGCCATGTTCATATTAGTTGCTCCACATGTTTGAGTCTCCCTGAAAATTTAGTTGGAAATCACAAGATTTCTTGGGAGAGATTGTAATCAAAGTAGCAAGGGTAAGGGGTAATTAATTCATCCCTAGTGCTGTAACTCCAAGCTGCTGTATCTGTCTACTCCAGGTAAGCAAACCAACAACAGATACTCCTAAAACTCAGACTGATTTCCTGTTTCCCTGGGGATGTGCTCCCAAATTCTTACTCATCTTTGGCAAGCACCTACATTTTGGTGCTCTGAACACATCTTTCTTTAGATTGACTTCTGTAGATAGACCCAGGAGCTACTTTCTGGTTATCATTCCAGCTGTGTGTTCCTATGACTACCCCGTAGTCATGTCGATTGGGCCATCTCTTCTGTAGAGGGCTCATCACACTGGTTATGGGCTGTTTTATTTAGGGGATGATCTGTGTCTTTTTTTTTTTTTTTTTTTTTTTTTTTTTTTTTTTTTTTTTTTTTATCGGTACCAGGGATCGAACTCATGACTGCCTGCTTGCAAGGCAGGCGCTTATGCCGCTGAGCTAAATCCCCAGCCCCGATCTGTGTTTGTTATGGATTGATTCAGCAGAGACTCAGAAGGCTCGGGTTGGTGGCCAGCAGTCCCAGGGCATTGTATGTATGTGAAGAGGGCATTTGATTGGTGGGAAGGCTGCTGTTAGAATGTCCCTGTCACTGCTGCTCTCTGAGCTGAGTCCTTAGCACAGGTACTGTGAGACACCTCTCCACTGCCTCCTTTTGTACTTGCTGTCTGTGGGTTATGGTGACCGGTGTCTCTGGCTTCCCTTAGCAGTGCTGTGCACCTATGGCCTAGAACCCATTTTGCACAAAAAGGTCTCTCTGGCTCTGCTTTTCACAAGTGCCATCTGAAGTAGTTTCATTTTCATGTGCATAGGAAGGGAAAGAATAATCATCCACTGTCTTTTCTAGAGGTTTATATATTACTTTCATTCCTCATTTAACCAATCAACCCAACTGGTAATAGAGCGGGAGTATTGTGTTCTACTGAATGTGCAGGAGTGGTTTGTGTATTTGGCTTATTTGTTGTGGAATTTAAAAATATTTAGATTTTGTAGGCAAGAGGGACCTGTCGCCTTTGATGTTTCTTACAGGGTTCATATATTAGGTTGGTTTAACAAGTACAGTCATGCTTTCATTTCAGGTTGCATAGTACAGCAGATGGTTCATAAACTTCAGAGAAAACGTGATTGTTAATTAGGAGTTGGGTCAGACCCTAAAGAATCATTAGTTGGGTCTGCTTGGGATTAACTCAGTCTCTATCCTTTGCTTGGATTGCATCCAGAATCAATCCTGGATATTTTGTCATAATTCTCCCAAAGAAAGTATGTCGTCGGCTGGAGCCCAGAACTCAAGCTTTCCACAGTGAAGATCGCTTCAGTTTTATGATTTAGGTGTTTTTTTGTTTTTTGGGTTTTTTTGGTACCAGGGATTGAACTCATGACCTCATACTTGCCAGGCAGGCACTTACGCCACTGAGCTAAATCCCCAGCTCTGGTCTCTTCAGTTTTATAGAAATAAAAAATACTCAAAGGGTTTCCATTGTGGTTTCTAAACGTTGACATTTGTTTTTAGTCTGTGGTATTGTTTTACTAACTCTGTCAACTCTATTGGTGAAATGAATAAAACTGACTCAAATACTAACTTATTCATTTAAAATAAAGATTGATCGCTATTTTTCCTGTCAGCCTGCAATCACTTGTGCATTTCTAGAATTCTTGTGTTTTTAGTTTAACATACTAGCTCCACTTTTTCTTTGTTTGTTTGTTTGAAGTGTAACCAAGAGTGTTTGTATTTGAAATAGGAGAATGTTTTGCAAATAGTGGATGTTCATGTGATCAGTGAGAATTACATTTGGGAAGATCCTTAAGAGTCTTTGGCAAGTTAGTCTGGGGTACACATCCCTGATGATTTTGGCCTGGGGAGCAGACACATGGTCTCGTGCTACCTTTGGAGTACATGAGCAGAAATGCCACCCCTTTGCAATTTTTTGCAATTAAACTTCATACAACAGACATTGTGACCTAGATGGGGCAGGACAGAGAATGAAAGGCAGACAGTAGCTAGCCACTTCCCATTTTTAAGAGAATCACAGGCAGGGTGATGCCTGTGGTGTCAGCTGGGAACCTCAATCCCTTCCCAGTGATTTTTCCCCTACTTAATACACAACACCTTCTTTTCAGAGGCACAAAAGTGCAGGGCTTCTCAGACTTGGAAAGTCCAGGTCACTTTTATTTCCAGAAGGCCCTGGTATGAGAAAAAAAAATGAAGTAACCGAGTAAAGCTGTAAATGTTGAGCCACATTTGAAAGCTTTATGCTGAACAGATTAAGGGAGGTGTCATGCACACAATACTGTGTGCTTTCATTTAGCTCTTTTTTTTTTTTTTTGGTTCTAGGGATTGAACTCACAGCCTTGCGCTTGCCAGGCAGGCGCTTGTGCTGCTGACCTAAATCCCCAGCCTTTCATTTAGCTTTCTGCAAAATGTTTTAAGGATTCATAAAAACGTCTGGACCCACTCTCTGACCCAGGGTCTCACGTGGGCAGTGTGACACATGCTTGCAACCACAGGGAGGACCTCCGATGCGCAGCAGCATCCGGCTACCTCTGTGAAAGCCCAGAGGATGACACAGCTCTGAACAGGAGCTGTTTGCAGAGGTGAGGGCTGCCCTTCCTCCTCACCTTTCCCTTAAAGAGGTCACCTGGAGATTCTGCAGCCTTGCTCGTCTTTGCTGTCCCCTGTTTTGGAACTCACACTGTCTATCCTTTGGAAAATGGTTTATAAAAGGAGGCAAAGAGTGTGTCAGAGTGGCTTTAGTCCAGCCATGTCCAACAGACAAGACTGCAGTTGGTAAAAGGTTTACAGAGTTTGGGATCTGCTGCCAGCCTGCCTGACCCCTAAGCCTGTGTTGTGGTCAGGGGTTGTGAGGAGAACAATTAAAATCAGGACATGGAGTTTGTAATATTATTTTATGATAGCCATCCAGAGTTAACATGAAAAGTGCAGGAAATCTGTCCACGACACCAAAGACAGAGAATATTCAGCCAAAAAAAAAAAAAAAATATTCAGCCAAGGGCCTGAATCCCACAGCAATGTCCTACATGAGCCCAGATGAAAACCCAGAGCCTATGACAGTGCCTCCCACGAGTCCAGCTGGAGATTCAGAGCCCACAAAAAGGGCTCACACCAGTCCGTTTTATGGATCTGTGCTGGGAAGGCCCAAAGGTCAGCAGTGGAAACTAGGAAGTCTATGCCAGCAGGGTAAAGGAGCTGTGCTGATAGGCTGAGGGTTCTATGCTGGCGCCAAGAAGTCACACTCATAATAAAGACCGGGGCTGTCCTGAAAAGCACCACAGTCATCCTCAGCGACACGGAGGCCCCAAGCTTCTCCGGTGAGAAGCACAGTTGGGTGCATGCCAGGAAGTCAGCATGATGAGTTTGTCCTGGAGATTAAGTAGCACACGTCTTCCCCTCTGGAGCCAGGAAGCAATGCTCCATGTGAGGACCAGAGTTTCTCCAGGAGAACCAATGGCTCAAACAGCAACACTTAATGAAACTCACAACGCCTCAATGCCTAGTTTCTTCTCCATGTCTCTGTTTGTGCTGGCAACTTTCCTCAGGTGGAACATCTGTGCTCAGCAGCATGGTGATTTAATTCCGCTGGCGTTAAGTTGGCCACCAGTTTTTAATCTATAACAGCCTAGTTCTGCCATTTGAAACTGTGTGACCTTGGATGAATTACTTAACCTTTCTGAGCCTTAGTTCTTTTTTCTTTGTGGTGCTGAGGGTTGAACCCAGGGCCTCACATATGCTAGGAAAGTGCTTTATTATGATTTACACCACTTCCAGCCTGCTTATTTCATCTTAAAGATAGGGAATAATTGCCATCCACCTCATGTGTGTGTTGTGGAGATTGAGAGATTGAAATACATGTGGCAAAATCTGACACAGGGTGAAGGATATTCCAGGTATTGCACAAATTACGGTTTGCTCTATTATTTATTCCTTTCCCAATGTCTTTATTTACTGTCTTGTCCTTTGGACTGTGGAGATGGTTAAGATCCGTGAGTGCAGGGCATGGTTCCATCTCTAGGCATGAATTCTAAATGACGGAATTCAGCAGTCATAGAATGAATTGCTCCTGTCATTTTGTAACCTGTGTTCTGAGGCTGAACGGGCTGGTTACGTGGAAGCCCCAGAGATCCCCAAACTATAACCAGAGCCGTTCAATTTTACTTCTCACTTTTTGTCATTAACGTTTTTTTTAGATCTAGAGTTTCCATGTTTAAAAAAAATCCACAAAAAGTGAGAACTACTTCTCTAAGGACAGAGAGTTCAAGAGAGAACTGAGATTTCCTCCCCCTACCTCACCAGGACTGACATGCACACAGGCACCAGCAGGGGAGGACGTGGTCAGTGAGGTGATTTGTGTTATTCTGTGATACTCGGTTTCTGCGAAGTAGGTAAAAATGCGTCATGACTGCTGACCCAAGAGTCCTTCTCTGTACCTCACTCTTTTTAAAGAATGTATGATTATCATCATGTTGTGGATAGGACATAATGGTCAGATAGTTAACACTCAAAGAAACCCTGGTAATCCCCTTACGTTCACCCTCCAGAGATGCTAGTTAACCTGTATAATCTCATGCAAGTCTGGGCAGTCTGAGCTCATTTTCCACAAGTATGGCATATTGCTTCTTAAGGCAATTATTTTACTGGCTCAGTAGCGTCACTTAAAGGATACCAGAACTATCAGATCATATGTTCAAATTTTCTACATCAGAGACCCTGAGATATAAATCCAAGTTCCACATAACCATTGACCAAGACCATCCCCCAAATTGACGATTGTATGTAGATAGAAGTGTTTGAACTGGAACCACAACACCTGATAAAAAAATGGCAAAGGGTTTGAAGAGATACTTTTCTAAAGAAGATATACAAAGGGTCAACAAACTCATAGAATCCCCAAATTACTAATCACTAGGGAAATGCACACCAAAGCCACAGCGCGATGGCACCACATAACCATTGGGATGACCACTCTCATAGAAGCAGAAGTAACGAATATTGGTGAGGATGTGAAAAATGGAAGCCTTGCGTGCTGCGTAGGATGTAGACCAATGAAGCCTCTGTGGAAAAACTGTATGGTGATTCCTCAAAAAATTAAACACAACTATTGTGCAGCAGTTGCACACCTGGGTATAAGCTCCAAACGTTTGAGACCTGGGACTCAGAGGAATTTGTACACCCGTGTCATAGGCAAAAGGTGGTAGTAACATGACGATCCATTAAAGGGTCAGTGGATAAACAAAATGTAGTACCTAGGTACATACAATGGAATATTGTTAAGTCTTTGAATAGAAATCCTGACACAGAACTCTATAATGTAGATGAATGCTGTTACTATGCTAGATGAGATAAACCAGCCACAAAGGACAAACAGTGTGTAATACCATTTGAGTGAAGTACTTAGAATAGTCAAATTTGTAGCAATAGAAAGTAGGATGATGTTTGTCCAGGGGTAGGGGAGGAAGGAAATAGGAGTTGTTATTATTATTATTTGTATTATTTTTGGTACTAGGAATCAAACCCATGACCTCGCGCTTGCCGGGAATGCATTGCGCTGCTGCGCTGTGTCCCAGCCCAGGAGTTATTGTCAAATGGTTATGGAGAAGGGAAAAAGCTTCTGGAGTTGGATGCAGAAGTGACTACGACTTCTACTTACTGCCATTAAACTATACTTAAAAATGATAAAACTGATAAATGTATGTTTTATCACAACGAATATTTTAAAAGCCAAAAGAATTTTAAAAAGTAGAGTCAAAGATTAAGCCACAATACAAAGCTAATGCTCTTCTTAGAAGAATATTACAGTGAATGAGTCTATGAGGGAAGAGTCTCTTAAAAGGCTGTAAATAGTCTATTCTAACATAACTAATGACTGCCTGATTATCCAGGATTTTTTTATGAATTACAAAGTATTTGTTGAACATTTTTGGCATAGTAGTTTGTTTTTATAAAAGTGTAATAGGTCATCTTTTCTTTTAGGCCATTACTTTGTGTGTTGTCTCAAGAAAGGAAATAATACTGCATTTTGGACCAGGTAAAAATTTACCAGCTGTGTATTAGCAAACTACAAAAGAGATCAGGGAATTGGGATGGGGCTAGGCATCATTTATTTGCCCTTGGTCGTGTCTTTAGCTACTTCATCTAGAGTGTCACCAGTCCAGTTGCATTTTTTTTTGTATGGGGATCGAACTCATGACCATGCGCTGGCAAGGCAGGCACTTATGTCGCTGAGCTAAATCGCCGCCTTCTAATTGCATTTTTTTTTTGGCCAAAAGACAACTGTGTTTGAGGTTAGGGTCTCTATGTTCGCATCCTGACTCAGCAGTTTATTGAGCTATGAAACTTTGGGAAAACTCTTCACTTAAGAACCAAGAAGCAAAATCACTGTCCCATCGAGCCCATGATGTAGAATAAGGACAGTAACGTAACAAGTATGACAATAGGTCATAAATACTCTGAAAAAGTGTGGCATCAGAGGATCAGGAGTGCTGCATCAGGTGGTGATGGTGGTGCATTTTATATAGTGTGCAGTGTAGGCCTTACTAGGGATTGGGGTTTGAACAGATTTGCTGGTGAAGTAGTGACCCCTGAGACATCTGGGGGAGGTATTCTGAGCAGAGGATGTAGTTGGTGCAAAGGCCCTGAGGTTGGGTGTGCTGGGGGGGCATAGTAGGGTGAGTCAGGGCAAGAGTAGATTATGATGCCAGAGGAGCAAGAGGCCATGTTGAGTGGGGCCTTGTAGGCCATGCGAGGATTTGCCCAACCCTTGAAGAGAGCATTTGGAGCAGGCCGTGCCTGTGGTGACCAAAGACGAGTCAGGATATTGTTCTAGTAGCAGACTGTAAGGAAGGTGGAGGTGGTTGTTAGCAACTTTCTAGTGTGCTCTATTGAAACCTCACTAGTCTGTCAAAACTTATTAAAAATTGAAGTGTTGAGTATTTTGAAGGATATTGAGGATTTCTGAGGAAATTGGGTTGCCTAAAATTGTTTTCTGGTGCATTAGTGTGCCACAGAGAATCAATCTGATTACAAAATTCTGCTCTAAGGAAAAGACGAGCTGTTTAAATTAGGAGTCGTGCACCCTCGAACTCTAATGTCAAAGTCACTGGTAAAGCCTTCCTTCAGTGGTGCGTCCGCCTCCCTGGCTCGTGGATTCAGTTTCTGTTACTAAGCCCAGAGTTTTAAGGTTCGTCAGGTGGAGAGCTGCACTTCTCAGCGGGGCCTTCCTGGGAGCCTCCTGGGCCCTGGGTCCCTGCTGGCAGTGGCACGAAGGAGACCTTGGTGGCATTGCCCGAGTCTTTGAAGCTCAGTCTTAGCCATTGTCACCTTCGTTGACACCTCCACGTCTTTCATTGCTGTAGGGAAGGGGCTATGGAATTGTTCACTGGGATTCAGAGAATCCCTCCGAGTCCTGACCACAGCCAGTGTCGCCAGCGGAGCCCCCGGTTCTCAGGTGACAGTGTCGGGCCCTGTCTTGAGCAGCATCTCTGCCACGAGCTGTTTCCGTTCTGCGAAGCTCAGCTCTTCCCTTCGTGGGCTGGACTAGGTGACTCTCTTCTGTATTTACCCGGTGATCTTCACTTGAAGTTTTAAAAATGATGTCAGCAATATAAACTTACTGTAGAACATTCGAGAGAGGAAAAAAAAAGCAGAAGTATAAAGGGGAAAATAAAAACTACCTGAAGGTATGTCTTAAGAGGGCCATTGAAATGCTATTTGCACTACAAATTTTTTCTTGAAATCTAAACACAAACAATCTTCAGATACTGGGACCCCAGAAAGTAAATTCACACTCTTAACCACACACACATACACACACACACACACACACACACACAAATGAATATAAACATGGTCCAAATACTGAATGAACAAAGACAACTTCAAGTAGTAAGAAAACTAAAAGGAAGTTTTGAGCTTATTTTATATATAGCAAAGATGATGTATAAGTAATTCTTTGTTTATACCAAAAACTGCAGTGTGTCTGTCAATTTCTGCCTTTTGCCTTTGCTAGCTGATGCTGGGAGGTATTATTTGGGCTTAGTGCTTGTACAAATGGAAGCTCACAGCCACATACTTCACGCCAGTTAGAGAGCTATGCAGTTTCTCTAGTGTTTGATGGAGGCCTGTTTTTATGTTCCTTTTTCTCTTTGGTTTTTTTTTTTTTTTTTTTTATTTAAAAGAATAAAACAAAAGGGGGCAGTACAGAGAAGAGGACAACATAGGCAACACAGTACTTTACATTAAGTCAACTGGACATCAACAGTATCTAACACCATATCTCTTACTCTGCTATAGTTGAGCATAGTTTCAATTACAATAATATCAAACATAACACAATAGTATAAAGCCATGCATA
>PVJX010020984.1:0-32560 GCA_004027295.1 Dolichotis patagonum
GCCTGCTGCCCTGGTAAGTGACTGTGGTCTGGCAAGCCGCGGCCACCCCAGGGCGGGGAAACCAGAAGCAAGAGCGTCTCCTGAGATCCGAGCCATGCTGGAACTTAGGGGGCCGAGCCCACCAATAAGCAGCCTGCTGCCCTGGAAAGTGACTGTGGCCTGGGGAGCCGCGGCCACCCCAGGGCGGGGAAACCAGAAGCAAGAGCATCTCCTGAGATCCGTGCCATGCTGGAACTTAGGGCGCCGAGCCAACCAATAAGCAGCCTGCTGCCTACTGGGGCATGGGCTTAGAACCAAATATACCACACCACACCCCCCTGTTTAACAATTGGGATCCAGGGATCTGGGTATCTCTTAGCAGGTGACCATATTTGGTACAGCAAGTCAGGGGAGTTTCCTTCTACTATCTCTGAAGGCAGCTATTTTTATCGCCGTTTTGATTTGTCCTGATTCACGGTGTTGCTCTATTCAATACTCTGTGTTGATGTGTTCTATAATGTGTATTTCTTTGATTTTGCTGAACCTAGTAGAAGAACAACTATTGTGAAGACAACGAGGTATACAATGTTGCCTGTTACTGTTGTCCTGGTGACCTGCTGTGATGTTCTGTGCCAATTTCACTATGCTGTCTCAATTGGCTTTTTTCCATCCTTTTTTTTCTGTTTGCAGCCTCACTGTGTGTTCACTTTGTATGCCTTAATTTTGTAACATGAACAGCTATTTCTGGAAGGACAGTATGTGGTTTGTCAACTAGTGATTTATGGTTTTTTTTGAGGTTTTGTATTGTTTCTACCCGTTTTTCTGTATTGCTTTTTTTTCTATTTAAATAAAATTTAAAAAAAAATAAGCAAATTCAGTAATGTAGCTGGATACAAAGCCAACACTCAAAAATCAATAGCCTTCCTGTACTGAATAATAAACTCACTGAAAGAGAGATCAGAGGAAAGACACCTTTCATGATAGCATCCAAAAAAATGAAATGCCTGGGAATCAATTTAATGAAGGTATAAAAAACCTCTACATTGAAAACTACAGTACTCTGAAAAAGGTGATTGAAGAGGATATTAGAAAATGAAGAGATATCCCATGCTCTTAGGTAGGAAGAACCAATAATGTGAAAATAGCGATACTTCCAAAACTGTTATACAGATTCAGTGCAATCCCAATCAAAATTCCAATAGCATATCTCACAGAATTAGAGAAAAAAATCCTAAAATTCATCTGCAACCAGAAGAGATCTAGAATAGCAAAGACAATCCTGGGCAACAAAGACAAGACAATTATACTATAAAGCTACTGTGATAAAAACAGTGTGGTGCTGGCAAAAAGCCAGACCCAGAGATCAATGGGACAATTAGAAGATCCAGGAACAACTCTAGACACACTAAGCCACCTTATCTTTGACAAAGGTGCCAAACACATTCACTGGAAGAAGACAGCCTCTTTAATAAATGGTGCTAGAAAAATTGGCTCTGCACATGTGAAAGATTAAAATTGGACCCATATCTTTCACCATGCACTAAGCTAAAATCAGAATGAATCAAAGATCTTAATATTAAAACAGAAATGTTAGAGCTGGAGATACAGCTCAGCAGAACAGTGCCTCCCTGGCAAGTGCTAGGTTGTGAATTTGATTCCTGGTATGATAAAAAAACCCCACACACATTAAATATGCCGGAAGATGGAGTAGGTAGAACTATTGAAGGCACTGGTGTAGGTAAAGACTTTATGAACAAAGCTATTATAATCCCAAATATTGAGTATGGTAATCCAAGTATTATAATCCATTTTTTAGTCTTCCTCACAATCCAAAAAGTTATATTTGTAATCTCATTGAGATGTTATTGGAATCCCAGTAAGTTAATTCCAATCTACCACCTCCACTGCAACCCACAGTGAGAGTAAAGACAGCAAGACAGATTCGAAGTTAAGGGCAGCCAAGGGATCCTAAATCCAATCCCCATGAGGATGTGTGGACAAAGGTCCTGATCCAAGGCCTCTCCCAGAATTGATTATCTTGTGAAGAAGAGGGCGGCTCGAGGATGAGTGACAGTGAGGATGGTGGGAACTCATGAGTAACCTGAGCTGGCCAGGTGGGGAGAAAAGCATCTGCAAAATGCAGGGAGAATGACATGCAGAAAGGTCAGTCAGCAAAATTCAATCAAGGTAGCAACTGAGTTGTTTTTGGAGGCTTTTGCTTCAGTTTCTGATTTGTAAAGTTTTGTGCCCTGGGGACTCATAGCCTCTTTATCTTGAGGCTCATACCCACAGACATTCCTGGAGCTGACTGGCTCTGCCATCCCGCTGTGCTCATATCTTTCTCAGAGAGCACCAAGGGAGGAAACAGCAGACTGTTCGATGGCTTTGGAGATTACACACCAGTACCTCGGCTGGCCTTATTGGCAATGCTGAGCCAATTGAAGACAGAAGGAAATACCACAGTCAGCTCTGTGCATATCAGTATATGGAAATAAATCTTGATATAATCAAAGTTGCAGCAGTTGTTCTGCATTCAAAGGGAGTCACTCAAATTTTCTTCTACAAAAACCCCAGTTGCATAAGAACTATCACAAAGAATCAACAACTGAGATCTCATCCTACCGAAAGACTTTTGCACAGCAAGAGAAACCACTAGCAGAGTGAAGATACAACTCATAATGTGGGAGAAAATGTTTGCCAGCTGTTCCTCAGACAAAGGATTACTATCGAGAATATATAAAGAACTATAAAAAAAAAAATTCCTCCCAGGTTTAAAGACCCAATCCAAAAAATGGGCATCTAAGATGAATACATATTTCTCAGATGAAGAAATACAAATAGCAAATAAATATGTGAAAAAATGTTCAACATTGCTGGTCATTCAAGAGATGCAAATTAAAACAACACTGAGATTCCATCTCATCCCAGAAAGAATGGCTATTATCAGGAGAGCAAGCAATAACAAATACTAGAGGTGCTGTGTGAAAAAGGAACCCTTCTCCACTGTTGGTGGGAGCATAGACTTGTGGAATCACTGTGGAAAGCAGTGTGGAGATTCCTTGAAAGACTAGGACTAGTGGTCCCATTTGACCCAGCTATTTCCTTTCTGGGAATCTTCCCAAAAGAATTAAAAGAAATGTACCACAGCAATATATGTGCACAATTTATAGCAGCAAAATTTGTAATAGTTAGATCTTGGAAACAACCTAAATGCCCATCCACTGAGGAATGGATAAAAAAGATGTAATATTTTAATACCATGAAGTATTACTCGTCATAAAGAAGGATAAACTGGAGACTTTTATAGGTAAATGGGTGCAACTTGAGACCATACTCATAACTGAAATAAATCAGACACATGTGTAAACATCATGTTGTCTCACTACTGTGAGCTGAAAGAAACAATATATATGTGTAAATATATATGTATATAAAAAGATAGTTAAGATAGTTATACTACTGATTTCTCTGAGTTCATCGAAGAGAAAGACTTTTGCTGGTATTATTTGAATGCAGAACAATTGAATGCAGATGTCTTGTGCTCTGGGTGAATGATTTGGGGATGACAATGCACAATGCACGTATCATTATTGTCTCCTGATCGACATGCTTTGAAATTTTTTTTCTCTTTGAAATAAAATGGATTTGAAAAAAACCCAAATAATTTACTGGTTTATTTTATAATATTCACCCAAAACGTAAAATTCAGAGGTGTGCGAGAGATCTGTCCACATGCTAGACACCCAAAGAATATAGCTATGGCCATGGATCTTACAGCAATGTCCTGCGTGAGTCCAGCTGAAGACCTAGAGCCCATGGCAGTGTCCTCTGAGTCCAGCTGGGGGCCTAGAGCCCACAGCAATGTCTCGTGCAGGTCTGCATCAAGGATCTGCGCTGGGAAGGCCCAAAAGCCAGCAGTGGAAGCTAGAAAGACTGCACCAGTGGGGTGAAGGGTCTGTGCCAGCGGGCTGAGGGATCTGCACTGGAACCAAGAAGCCATGCTCAAGGTAAGGACCAGGGCTCCTCTGAAGGGAACCACAGCCATCCTCAGAAACAGGGAGGACCCGAGCTCCTCTGAGGACCCAAGCTTCTCTGATAATGAGAACTGCTGAGTTCATATCAGGAAAACCAGCACAATAAGCTTCTCCAAGAAAACCAACAGCTTTGTCTTCCTCTCCAGTTCTCCTTTTTATGCCGTTGGCAATGATTCTCACTCTGAAAACCACACTGACGCAGTCCGGCTGCGTGTTCCAATTTGAGCATTAGTTAATCCACCACACACATCAAAATCTGCTCTATTATTTTTGGGTGCTTCCAAGGGAAGATTCAAAGAGAATTATAACTCCGGAAAATAGAGTTAGAATGCAAAGTTTTTTCTTGAAATATTATTTATATAATTGAAAAACCAGGGAAATATCCAGCCACAAGGAACTGAGAAATGATAACATCACTGACAAGTATTATTTGGTTCTTAAAAGTGACATTTACAGTAATTTTTAATGGTAGGGGATGAAAGTGCTATCTGGTGGAACACTCAGAGGCAGAAAGATATAAAATCGTACAGCTCCCATGATTTTGATGGTTAAAGGCTATGTGTTAGATTAACTGCTGTATCAGCAGGGGGAGAGAGATGGAGTGCAAACCTGGCCTTCTTCACATTTGCCTTGAGTTTGAGTCATTCTTGACATGTTGGTGGGGAGCACTTTCACTCCCACCTACTTCCTTAAAATTGGGGTTTAGTAACTCTACTCAGAATCTGCCTGCTCAGCTTCCTGTCACCCTGCCGGTCCCCATTTCCATCCCTACTATTTCAGGGTTGGGGGGCAGGTCATGTGGAGATGCTGGGAACCCCCTGGTTCTGCTTTTGACTGCACCTTGCAAAGTGCTGTGTAGCATGACGTTTGTCCTTTCCTCGACCTGAGAACTTCTGGAAGGCTTTGGCTTGTTTTCTTAAAAACAAAAATCATCCACTGCAGCGTTTATGAAATTTGAGGGAGAATTTCAGACCTGCTTCAGCTTCTGCCTCTTTCCCTGCTGCATCTCCTAATCGGTGTTGAAAAGCACAGATGCCTCCCATTTACTTCCCACTTTCAATGAAAGAGAAAAAATCCTGCTCCTTTGGCTTAACTTTGTTTTGTCCTTTGTTTTTAGTGGCTGTTTATTCAACAGGGCACCGGACCAAGTCTCTGACCGTAAGAGAGAGGGAGGAGATTAGGGCTTGGGCAAACCTGACAAGCAGCCAGGCAGGATGTGTCAGAGGTCACAAAATCCCATGCTTAAGGGTGAAGTAAGACATTTCCTCAAAGGCAAAGCCAAACCTAGTACACTGGACCCCAAAGGACTCTGGGCTCCTGAGCCCTACATGGGGACCAACCTGAAAGCATATTCTCGGCCCTTCATTTGAATGTGGCCCTGTTCTCAGGACCAATCAGAAGAGGCCATTCCTAATCTTCATTTACATCTGGGCACATGGGACCAATCCAAACACACTGTTTCTGATCATTTACATCCAGCAGGAGGCCAAGGGAGTTTCTGATAGGACCATTGTCCCAGTGCCCTATTTACAAGCGGTAGAGGCCAAGGCAGGTGTTTTGGGTACAAAGAACCCTTTACCTTTATCCCTAGGTCCCTGTGAGCCTTTTCAGCAGCCAGTCTCTCCCCATAGAGGGTACATCTTTCTGCCTTCAATAAAACTACACCCTTCTGCCTCTGCTGTGTATTTTGTCCAGGACACCGAGGATCTGAAAAAGCCTCCAGGATGCCCACTGGAAGAAGTAGAGAAATCCAGTAATGACAGGCTCAGGTAGGTCAGCCTGGAGAGGCAGCTTTTCCTCAGTCAGTGCTTGCTTGGGCTGAAGCCACACAGTCCCTTTTCAGTCCCAGCAAGGACGTGGACCCTTCCCCATCCATAAAATAGGTGGGTTGCTTTGATACCCTTTGGGCTCCTTTCAGGTTCCCAAATTCCAGGATTCCTTACAGAGCTGAAGAGGATGAGCTGGGGAATTTAAGTGCTGTCCTTTAGTTCCTTTAATGAATCATTAGTTATGGAATTAACAATCACAGAGACCATTGATGAGAGCCATTTATGTTTCCGAGATCATAGCTGTTCCTGGACTAGCTGGTACCTGCAGAGCACCTTTGCTTGGAATATGGACAGAGCTCAGGCCAGAAGCAGGGCCAGGAGCTCCAGATTACAGAATACTACTGTGATTTTCCTATAAATAGGGACTTCTACCATAGAAATGAAGTGTGTTATGGTCAGCTGTGCTGTGTAACAAACCATCCTGAACAGTCTTATTCTGGGTGGACCGGGCTGGGTCTTGGTTGGGCCTGTTGGGCAGTTGCCTAGAGACAAGGTCTAGTTTAGGATTGTCCTGGGGTGTTTCCACTTCACACTGGGAATGTGAGTTGTGAGGATGGGGGATAGAGAGTTGGGGGACAGGCCTGTATCTATGCCATGGTCTTTCCTTCTTCCCTCTCTTCTCTGTCCCTTCCTTTTTTCTCTTCGCCCTCCCTTCCTTCCCTCCTTCTTTTCTTCCCTCCTCTCCCTCTTGATTCTCTCCTCACAGGCTCTCCCCATAGTGGCTTCAGAGTACTCAGCATTACCCAGCAGTGTGTCCTAAGAGCCACTGGCAGCGCTCCTGTGCCCTTCCCTAATCTGACTTTGGAAGTCACACTATTATTGGGGACTGTGAACTCACCATGGCTGATTTTGCACACTTCTTTGAGTGATAAATGGAGGCTTGGGGTTATGGTATGACCCCTTTGAGACTTCCCATTAACTCTTGGGATAGGCCACCCCCCCCCAGACTAAACTAAAACTGCTAAGATGAAAAAGAACGCTCCAGAGCAAGGTCCTTCTTAGCGTAAGGTCGTCTCCACCCTCTTGAGTCATTCTGTTGCCTGCAGTGTCATCGATTTCTGAATCTTCTGCTGATCTGGCATCTTCTGCTACCCACTTTTATCATTGTACACACCCATCGCATTGCACACACCCAGTACATAGTGGCTGGTTTGGAGTACCTGGGCCTTTGCCCATCCTGGGGTATTGACCTCCCAGCCCCCCATCATACATTACTAAATTTGTCTCTTTCTAATTTAATCCTTTGCTGTACCCCTCATACAGGAATTTGGGGATCTTAGCTAGGTCCCCGATACAATGTGTCACTTCTACCACTTTCTACTCATTAAGGAAGCCACAAGGGCCTGCCCAGGTGGCCGAGGACAGAATAAGATTCAACCCTTATTTGACAAGTGCCAGACTTTATGAGTGGGTTTCAGAACCCCTGCCAGGTGTGAGGATGGGTCATGCCAATGTCACATTCTTAGAGAAGCAATGAAAGCACGCAACTCTGACAGTCACTTACCGAGAGACAAAGAGTTTCCAGAGGTGCCAGACGCATTCGGGTTCCTGCCAGCGGGTTCCCGGTCCAGGTGGACACCTTACGTACTATGCAGACTCTCCATGCTCGTAACAGTCTGTTCTCGCTCCAAAATGTTTACCTGCCCCTGAATTTGCCATGCAAGTGACAGTAACCTCTCCAGTTCTTTGTTTTCTGTGTTACGGAAATCTTCAGGTGGTGCAAGAAACCCAGCAGGCACTGGAAGAGGTAGAGAAAGCTGGACCTTCATGGATGGGCTGGCTGGACTCAGTGGAGCTCATACTCCAAAAATCATAGTTATAGAGGTTTTTGTAGAGTTTGTGGCAGAAAGTATAATCTAAATAAAGACAGTTGTTTAAAGGTGACTGGTTTACAAGTTTGGCCACCTGGTCGACCTCGGTTAGCTGGGGAATCAAACCAGGGAGAGAGAGGAGGTGAAGAGCCTCAGGGAGGAGGAGGAAAGGAAGAGGGGAGGGGCAGAGAGGCGTTGTGGGTTAGAGAGCTGTGAAACCGCTTCATTATCAAATCAAACTGTAGCCCTGCGGAAGTGGGGAAGGAGGAAGTGTCTGCCCCGACCCACAAGGCAGAGGATGGGCACTGGGCCCCAAGGTGGACCGCTTTTCTGCCTCCCTTTGATGCCCTTTGAGTCCCGGCTGCTGTTTCCACAGTAACACATGTCTCAGCATCCTGCTGTGGACCAGGGTCAGTGGGCATCTGAACCAGTGACCAGTGAGGACCCTCGCTAACACGCAGGGATATGCTCAGTGGTCATGAAGGGAGGAAGATTCTTTTATCAACCTATCACACTGGTGTGAAATAAAAGTGTTTTATTACCGTGATCTGTGGACTCTCGGCTTGTTGTATTTGGCCCAGTATCTATCTCTACTGTCTCTTCCGGGAGCTTGCCAAATGCCTTACTGATCTGTTTTGTGACCTCCCCCATGTCATCTGGAATAGTTTGCTTCTGTGTCTTTTGGTTTCATCCCCTTCCAATCCCCATGGATCAGCTTGGGAGTTTTGGGAGGCATTCTGGTGGCTTGGCCTCTCATTTATCTCTTCTTGTGCTGTTTCATTGTAGTGGAAGCCTCGTTTCTGGGATGAAGACCCCTTTGATTAAAGTCTGCTTTTCAGTGGTGCCCACTATCGGCCAGGGTCCCGCTGCCTCTGTTTACCTGCCATGGGAGGGAGCAGCATATCTGACCCAGTACCCAGTTCTCCAGGAACAGGCCATGTATCGAATGACCCCAAGGCAATCCAGGAGTTGGCATCTCGGGGAACCAATTCATAGCAACAGCTATGTCACTTTGGCTACAGTAATAAAATCTGCATCGATTATAGCATCAATGCAAAGAGAATACTGACAGAGCCAGGGACAAATGGTCATAGAAAAGAGGTCCATAATTACAGTATGACACAAGGTTAGTACATTTTAAAACCTCCCAGGGATTTTTTTGAAGTGGAAAAAAACACTGTTACCTTGGGTAATTTGTATCCCAAATCTGCAGTTTTCTTAAAAGTACAATTTTAAAATTACGATTTTTCTGTCTCCTCTCCGCCTACTTTTATTTCTTCTGTCCATCTCCCTTACTTACATGTGCCAGACTTGTTTTAAGTGCTTTACCTACTTAACATTCACAGCAACCCATCGAGAGGAGGGCTTTTTTAGGAGGCGGGGTTAGGGTGAGTCAGGCTCTCTCTATGAAGTTCATTGGTTTTGAATTCACAGTGATCCTCCTGCCTCAGCCTCCTGAGTGCTGAGATTACAGGTATGCACCACCATGCCTGGTCCAAGGTTTTATAACCCCATTTTACAGATGAGGAAATGGAGAAGGTCTTTACCAGGGTCATCTGGTCAAGATTTCAGCTCATGGGGTTCAGCCCTTCGATCTCCACTCTGCAGCCTCCAGGAAGTAGGCCTAGACACACGGAGGTGGTGTCCTGGGAACACAAGGGCGATACACATGACATGATTTAAGGGAAGGAAGCAGGCTCCAAACTGACACATTCAGCCTGGTCATTACTTAAAAATAGTGTGTAAAAATATACACAATGAGGAATGGAAAGCTGTCCTTCAAAGTGGGAAGGTTAGAGCAGCGGGAAGGTGAGATGGGGGAAGGTTAGAGCAGCGGGAAGGTCAGAGCAGCAGAAGGTTAGACCAGTAGGAAGGTTAGATGAGGGGGAAGGTCAGAGCAGCGGGATGGTTAGATCAGGGGGAAGGTTAGATCAGCAGAAGGTTAGGTCAGTGGGAAGGTGAGATGAGGGAAGGAGTAGGGTGAGGGCTAGGGTTAGGGTAGGTTAGAGTGGTGGGAAGGTTAGACCAGCAGGATGGTTAGATGGGGGGGGGGAAGGTTAGATTACCCTGTGACTTTAACTTTCTCCCCCCCACTTTTCAAGCTGTTTCCTAGTGCTGGCCATGGTGGGGGACCTTGCTGTGGCCTCTGCAGTTTGTGGACAGGGACACCTGCAGTTTTGTGTTTTGGGACACATGCAGGGCTCAGATGACTTAGGTGTCAAGGGAGGGGCTCTGGAGATTAGTTTGCTCATTTTATCTGGTGGGAAGGGAATAGAGATGACAGGATTCTCACCAATGTCAAACAGGTGATACAACCCTAGGTAATAGCTCTGTGGACCCGTGGCTCTGGGGCAGGAAACCCTTGTCAAATGAGGGGGCACAGCTTTCCCATCACACTGGCTGTATAATATATCTCTTGGCAGAGACAACATCAGGCATCATGCAAGTATTGATTTTATAGTTTCTCCAGAATGAAAATTCCTATTTTTGCACACGTTTTTCTTTATTATTATTAAAAATAGTAATAATGTGGTCTTACATAGCAGCTTGCAATCTTTATTTTTTGTTTGTTTGTTTTATCTTTTTGAGACAGGGTGTTGCTATGTAGCCTAGGTGACCTTGAACTCACTTTGTAGCCTAGGCTGGCCTTGTACTTGAGATCCTCCTGCCTCAGCCTCCAGCGTGCTGGGACTACAGGTGTGCACCATCACGCCAGGTCGTTTTGTTTGCTTGCCAAGCCATGCTGAGACGGAAGCCAGGGCCTCGCCATGCTAGGCCAGTGCTCCCTGAGCCACCTCCAGGCCCCGAAGCCTCTGGTTGTTTACCCAGGCACTAACTGCTGCGCTCCAACTATTTGACAGAGGCACTGGCAGGACACTGACTGCCCTTGTTGCAACGTCTCTGATTAGTTCTTTCGGATCAGGTCTAGAAACACAGACCCTCGGTTAAAAACACAAGTAATTTTTGAGATTCAGAGAGTCCCGAGAGAGAAGTTCCACTCCAGAGAGTGGGAGACTCCCATCATTACTGCAACTTCCCCAGCCCCAGCTGATTCCACTTCTGCTGAAATAGGTGAATAATCCGCTCCTACTGATTCAGAGTCACAAGAAGATCACAGGCCGGTGAGAGAGGGCAAGTTGTGGGGGAAAAAGCACGTGGCCTGGAGAAGCCCTGCTGGCAGGGCCATTCCATGCATCTGGCTCAGTCCAAGGAGCCACCCCTGGGTGCCCAGCTGCCTGCCAACCCGGGGCACGGTGTGGTGTGGCTGTGAAGCCCAGAGGAGCCTGCTGAGCCAGTCCTGCACCCCATTTTCTAACTGGTTCCTTTGTCCTTTAGGGTTGAATTTTCTTTATATATTGGAGATAGGAATTTTTTTGCAAATTTCCTCCCAGACTGTAATTTCATTTTTCAGCCACATAACAGGATCTTTCAGAGAGCAAAAGTTTTTAATGTGAAATGCAATTTATTGATTTTTTTCGTGGATCAGATTTTTGATAAGCCAAAGGCCTGGTTTTTTGGTGCATAAGCCAAAGGCCTGGTTTTTTGGTGGTGTTTTCTAAACGTTTTATAGTTTCACATTTAAATCTATAGTTCATGTTTAGACAATTTTCTGATAAGGTGGGAAGCTAGGTCACAATTAAATTTTGTTGTATGGATTGTCCCAGCGCCGTCTGGTGAAAAGACCATCCTTCCCGTGCCGGTTAACCCTACGCTTTTGTCAGTAACCAGTGGATTCTACTTAGTGCAGAGTCATTTCTGGCTTCTCTGTTTCTTGCAGTGATTCACAGGTCTGTTCTTCCCCAAGGCCGCATGATCTTGGTCACTCTAGCCATAGATGAAGCCCTAAAGGGGGGTAAAATGATTCCTTCCTTTTCATTACTCCTTTTAAAATTATGTAGTATGCCGCGTGTGGTGACTCACACCTGTGATCCTAGCACTTGGGAAATTGAGGCAGGAGGATCTCCGTGAGTTTGAGGCCAGCCTGGGCTGCATAGTGAGACCTCTGGGGGTGAGGGAGAAAGATTTAGCTTTTCAGTTCCTATGCCTTTCATATCAGTTGCAGAACAATCTTGCCTGTACCTACTAAAAAAGCTTGTGAAGTGTCATTTGGGGTAGAACAAGCACCTGTATTTACTACGTCAAGTTCCAATCCATGAACACAGTGTCTCTCGTTTACTTAGATCTTTGGTTTCTTGCCAGAGGTGGTGACGCACATCTGTAATCCCAACATAGGGAGGCTGAGGCAGGAGGATTGCCAGGAGTTCCAGGCTAGCTGGACTACATAGCGAGTTCACAGCCAGCCTGAACTACTTAGTAAGGCCTTCTCTCAAAAACAAACAAACAAACAAACAAACAGTAGATCTTTGGTTTATTTTGCCTGCGTTTTGTGGTTTCCGTCTTAAACAGGAGGGAATTAGGGACACATACTGCAACACGCATGAAACTCAAAAACATTAGGTGAAATACGGAAATTCTAAAAGACGTGCTCCATGCTTGCGCGTAGATGAGGACTGAAGATCGTGAAATTCACAGACACAAAGCTTGAGCGGTTGCTGCGAAGCCGGGAGGAAGGAGGAGCAGGAGCTGTGCTTGGTGGGGACAGAGTTCCTGCCGGGATGATGAAAAGAGGAAAATTAGACAGCTGCACAGGAACTCGATTGTGCCCTGCGCCATCCCACACTGCCGTGGGGAAGCGTCAGCACAGCAAACTCTGCAGAACATACGTTTCACCGCAGAGAGAATCTGCAGGGTTGGAGGATCGTGTTAGAGGCCGGAGGTTTTAGAGTCCTTCGGTCTGAGCTGACTTCGGGCGCTGCCTGGTCTCCCCTGTTGCATCCGGCCCGTGCTGCGTCAGAGCCTGCCCCGGACCCTGTGTTTATAGTGACCCGCCCCCCTTGCTCGGGGGTGGAGACGCCTGAGATCCACAGCATGGATCTGGGTGTCTTCACACCCAGAAGGTCAGGCGTTAAGCCAGAGGAGTGGGATTGCTGGGCAGAGCCAGGCGGGTCCTGCCGGGCAGGTGGTCAGAAGACATCTGAGGTCTGACCAGGTTGTGTCCGGGGGCACTGAGGCCACCTCCACCTCCCACGACGTCAGTGGAGTCTGTAGGCAAGTCCTGGGGATCGAACCCAGGGCCTTTTACTGAGCTACATCCTCAGCCTGTGAAACCTTTTTATCCTGAGACACATTTTTCTAAGTTGCCCAGGCTGGGCTCAGATTGCAGTCCCCCTGCCTCAGCCTCCCAGAGTGCTGGGATTACAGGCCTACTGCACCACACCCGCCTGGCAGAACTGTGCTTTACCTGATCCAGAATGAAATGGAGCCAGGAAGGGGCTGATAATACTCAGGGAGCAGGAGGACGTGGATAGGAGAAGCAGCCCGAGTGTGGGCTGCGTTGTGGAAGGACCGGAAGTACAGGAAGCTGTGGCAGGGAGGGGATAGATGGTCAGATTTCGTGGTAGGGCAGATCCTGGAGGTGACAAGGCCCACAGTGAGGGGGCTGGGGTGGAGGAAGTGGAAGGACTCGAGGTCAGGGGCTCAAGGGCAAAATCGCCTGCCCAAGGTCGAGCAGTGAGTCACAGGCAGAGGCTTCAAGCTGACTCAGAGTCAGGAAGGGGCTGAGAGCCCGGGCAGGGACTGGGGCAGGAGGGAGGACGAGGCTGGGCGGTCCAGGCAACGGCAGCAGGAGGGACATCAGGGGGACGGAAGGGTGTGGGCCTCTCGGACACTTGGGCACCTCTGTGTGCTGTGTCCAGCCTGGGGCTGGGACTGAGAAATGAGATGTGGGGGCCGACATGGATCACATGGCCTGGGGAAGGTGGGCACCCACAGAGGGAGTGGGGACCGTGCTGGGTGGCCCTGCAGTGAGGTGGGGCTGGCAGGGAGCCACACCAGGGCCGGGAGGGAGGCAGCACTCGGGCACATTTTGGGAGTTCATGGGGGCATGGTGGCCATGGCAACAGAGGACAAAGGGCACAGCTGAGGGACAGACGGTGTGGAGATCAAATGGCTGGGCACAGGGGCAGGCTAGGCTGTGTCCACACTGTAGCTTGAGGTCACACGTGGTGGGGAGTGGCAGGAAATAACTCGTGCACACCTGTCATCCCAGTTCCCAGGAAGGCCGAGGCAGGAGGACTGCGGTTTCCAGCTCAGCTTGGGCAACTTACTGAGACACTTTACAAAATAAAAATAAAAAATGACCCCACCTGAGTGCTAACCAGGCCTGACCCTACTTAGCCTGTGGGATCAGAGGGCATCAGGCATGTTCTGGGTGGTATGATCGCAGGTCTCCAACAAGAAGTCAAATAATAACAAGTGCTGGAGAGGGTGTGGGGAGAAGGTTCCCTCCTACACTGCAGATGGGAATGCAAACCAGTACAACCACTGCAGAGGTCAGCATGGGGAGCCCTCAGAAAACTAAAACTCGAAAGTCTGTTTGACTCAGATATACTCCTTCTAGGTATCTTCCTAAAGAGTTCACATTACAGTGATCCGTGCACACCCGTGTTCACAGCAGCACAATTCATAACAGCTAAGTCTTAGAAGCAGCCTGGAGACCCACCAACAGAGACTGGTGTGTGTGCACAGTGGAGCACTACTCTGCTGAAAAAAAGACACACTTGCGTTATGTGTGGGAAAATGTGTGTGCCTTGAGACCATAATGTTAAGTGAAACGAATCAGGCACACAACCTTAAGTATCACAGGGTTTCTCTTATATAAGGAAACCAAAGTGTAAATAAAGGCCAGCGGGAGGACGTTCACAGGGGCAGAGAAGACTGGAGAGACCAGTGTGCAGTGCCCAGTGGAAGGGCAGCAGCAGCCCCTCAGCCCTAACAGATGGGTGCCAACAGCGTGGACCCTAACAGTGTTAAGCACCCTCTCGGTTCGCAGGTGGTGGGCTGTTGTCTGTGCACACTTGGCCGGGGACTGACGGCAGATCGGGCTGGCCGGATACACTGGTTCTCCAAAAGCCAGAGATATGGGTTTTGTATAAAACCTTTGGCTTAGAAAACACAGCCTCCTGCAGCACGGTACTTCCCGGGCACAGCTGACCACCGAGTCCCTCCCCAACCTGATTCTCCAGCTCTGCCCTCAGCTGAATCCCCAGAGGCCACGCCCCACGATCTCATCCTGGTCTCAGAGATTCTGCCTTTTAATTCCCGTCCGCCTGGCCCTGGCCGCTCTGCGGCTCCTGCACCCCGCGACGTCCGCAGCCTCCTCAAGAGCATCCTCACCTTCTGTCTCAAGTCTGCTCACAGCCCTCAAGTCAAGGGCACATGCTTGGCCCTGGCCGATGGAGTTGGGCTAGGGCCTGCATCATGGCCGGCGAGGCCAGCTGTGGCCGGCCCTGCAGACCACTCTGGGCTCCTCCTGCACAACTCTGCGCTGCTGACCTGTGGGCAGCTTTCGGTTCCTGCAAGGAGCCTCTCACTTCCAGGTCTTCGTATCTGCTTACCCCTCTGCCTGGCACTGCTGCTGACAGCAGCACACATGGGATTGAAAGCGCAGAGTCCTCTATTTCTGCTCCGTGCTGCTGCCACCCTCTCCCAGCCTCGTGCCCGGCCCCCGCTCTTTCCAGTTCCACTCACATCAGGAGACTCTGTTTCCTCTTGGTGGGGCCCCTTTCTCTTCTCTCTCACTCTGCAGAATCTGAGAAGGCACAGCCTCGGTTCCAAGGCATCTTGGGCACTGAAGCAAAGAAACAGGGTGTCGACAGCAAAGCCTGTTGGGGGCTGTCGTTCAAGCCACCTCGAAGGCTCTTGTGCTGCCCCTTGCTGGTCCCCCTTCAATGTAGGCAGTGCCCCCGCCCTGCCTCCTTCCCTCTGTTCCCTCAGAGTGAGCTGCACGACAGTCCTCCTCTTTCTCTTTCCCACTGCCATGTACACACGGGCGCACCAGGGCTCCGCAATCCCCACCCCCTCCCCAGGCACCCACTGCTCTGACACAGGGGTCCCTATCGAGCTCTGGGGTGCTTGCATCTGTGTCCCTGATCATGCCATCCTCAAGGGACAGGAAATGGACTCACTTCGAAGCCGCCTGCCGAAGTTTTAGCTCTGCAACGCAGCTGTTTTGCGATGGCTTACAGGATGCCACTGGTCGCACTGGAGGGGCCAAACCCAGGCTAGGGTCACTGAGGCAGAGGTGCGGGATCAAAGAGCAACGAGCCAAAGCTAACGCACTAAGACTCAGTGGGAAAGAAAGCAGATGCACACTCTGATAGTTCGAAAAGAGCCAAGATGGCAAAAGCTGTGGGGGGTAGCAGTTCGGAGGGACCACTGTTGGAGAGTAGATCACAAGTGGAAATGACCAACCTGACCTCTGGGTCAATAAGAACCAGTCCTGGGAGACTTGCTAGGAAGTGATTGCAGAGATCTGATTATCTGTGCACTTAGAAAGCAAATGATGCCTACACCCAGCACTTGGAAAGAGTCACTGTCATGCTATGGAAAGATCGCATCTGGGTTGAATTCCCTACAAGGACTAGTTTGGGAATATAGACAGTGATCACCATGCACGGACTCCAGCAACCTCATTACATTAAGCAACTTTTTGATGTGGGGGATTGGAAATTAGGTCTCAGAGAACGGATCCTGGTCTTTTCTCAGAAGCCCTGGTGTCCTCAGTATTTGCTGCCCAGTTCTTAGGTGTTGGGCTACGCAGAGGCTGGCTGACACAGAACGAGACAGTACGCGCATTCACGGAAGAAAGTGTGTTCCCAGCTATGAGAGGAACACTCTAGGGGCCACGCATTTGGCCAGCTGCATGGGGGATTCCTGTCCCAGAAATGACCCTGCACAGTCTCAATCTCCCAAGGGGTCAATTGTGGAACCGAAAAATGATGAGTGACCCTCGTCTTGCCACACGCAGCTCAATGGTTGTCTGGAGATGGTTATGACCGCAGTTTCCCAGCATCATTCTCAGCTGTTTATAACGACGGTCTTGAAATAAATTTTTAAATATTAAAAGTTTTGGATGCCGTAAGGATGTGTTGGGATCAAGTGTCCAGAAGCAAAAAGAGGAGCAAAGTTCTGGCTCCTACTTGACTGAAGGTGCAGCTCCAGGCATGGTGCAAGTGACCATGGCATCTGAAGTTTCTTGTGGATGTTGTAACAAACACCCATTTAGTGTCTAAACACAATACAAATTGATTTTCTTAGACTGTGGAAGCCAGCAGTCTCCAGGGAACTTTAGTCGGCTAGAGTCAAGGTATTGGGAGGGCTGGCTCCTTCTGGAGACTCCAGGAGAAAATCTGCCCTTTGTTTCTTTCAACTCCTCTTGGTTAACAGCATTCCTTGGCTTGTGGCTACATCTAACCTCTGCTTTTGTTATCATTTTCCCCTTTAGGAAACTCTCTACCTCTCTCTTGCATGCTTGGGATTGCATTTAACACCCACCAGGACAATGTGTCCACTCCAAGAACATTGACTGAATCATACCTGCAGGGTCCCCTTTGTTCTGTAAATCAGCACCAGGTATGGTGGGGCCGTTATTTAGAGCCACATGTTGTCATCTTGTGGCCTCTTGTTTGAGCGGTGCTCTTGCTTGGGTGCACTGTGGTTGGCTTCATGATGAGGGTGGTAGGAGCAGTGGTCCAGGAGCTGTAGACTTAGAGTCCATGGGGGCCATGGGGGTGGCTACAGATGGTGAGGAGAGGTGGGGTCCCTGGCATCTCAGGGAGTGCAGGATATCCCAAAATCATAGTCATCAACACCCAGACAACACAACACTTCTGTGATCCAGGCTGCTCGGTGGACGGCAGTCTAGCTGCCGCTCGCTCTGTCCGTATTGGCTTTTTATTTTCTATGTTTTAAAGTCACTACGGAAACATCCCTGGGAAGTCCAGGAAAGAAATTCTTTATGAAATATCAATTTCCATCCCCTGTAACTGAGAGAGGATGGAGCTGGCTTCTGCCACCTACACACCTGTAAGCTCAGATAGAAATCAGCATCTCATTCTAAACACAGGAAGCAGGTTTTTCACTGAAAAAGATCTCAAGTGATTTCTCCTATCCTGAGTTATTTACATTTAAAATAAAGAAAATCCCCTAACGCAGTTCCTCACTGGTCAGCCTGAGACAGCTCCAGTCTTTCTGGCCAGTGCTGGGGAGCCCCAGAGTGGGGAGAAGAGTTACTGTCCTCTGCAAAAAGGATGATCTACCAGAAGACAGCATTCTTGCTGTACCAACTGCGGTGGGCAAATGGGCTATTTCTGCTGTTACTGTCCACAGCTTCAGAGCTCCAAACCTTGCTGGGGTCCAGCAGGCCCTGGCTTTTATTAATTAAGTCTCACTGCCCCAGAGTTCCAGGGTGTCCCAGGGAGGTCCCTCGAGGGTCAGGCATCAGGCCTGGGTTTTGCTCCCTGGCAGCACACACTCCTCAGGCTGCCCAGTCCCTGGAGCTGCTTGTCCCAGCTGGGACTTCCCCAGTGGAAGAGGTCAAAGGCCTGGCTTCTCGAGTGCACGGGCGAGGGGAGGAAGGGCAGGTGGTGCCGGCTTAGTCACACAGCAGCTTCTGCCTTGATGAGCAAGGCGGCTCACTGCTGGCGTCCTCGACACTTCTGGGCCATGGGTTAGTGGGAGAAGCCAAGGAAAGCCCATCGCCTTGAGGACACGCTGCTCAGAGGTGTGAACTCCTCGTTACAAGACGACTCCGTGCTCGATATCTGACACACAGCTGACCGTGGCCAGTACCCTACTGTCTAGCAGCAGCGCGGTAAGAGAGACCTTGAGTGTTCTCGGCACATGGACGCGGTAACTACACAAGGCAGTGGAGTAGCATGATTGTGGTCACCATCTCTCAGTGCACATGTGCATCCATCACAGCACCTGGTGTGCCTTTAAACATCTGTGATTTTTTATCTGTCAGTCATAATTCAATGAGCCTGGAATGAGGAAAGAAGAGAAATCTCACCATGGATAGCTCTGCCCGGCTCTGCTTCAGCCAAATGCCCAGGACACGGGACGAGAGAAGGGTGGTTTTCTTTGTGGTCCTCTTCCCTGCAACCTGTAACCCCTTTCTACTCACAAGGAAGATGCGAGAGAAATTCCAGTTGGGGGTGTCCCGTGACATAGCCGACCTGCACTCCCCACAGGAGCCTGCTTGGTCAAAAACACAGCATCTGAGAAGTCGCCACTGAGGAGCTGGGTGAGCACAGCGTGATCTCCCGGGCGCACAAAAGGCCCACTGGCCAGAGGAGGCCAGAGGAGGCCAGAGGAGGATGCCACAGTGCAGCTCTGGTTAGTATGACGTGAGCAGTACTGGTTCACTAATTATGAAACATAAATGTAAGGAGTCAGCAGGAGAGAAAACGAGGGCTGAGGTGTACGAGAACTCTCAAAACTGTCATTGCAATTTTTCTGTAAATCTAAAATTGTTCTAATATATATATATATTTAAATCAATCCCCTGCCTGCACTCAGGCTGCAGCTGTGCTGTTTTCCAGCTGACGATTTGTTCGTCAGCACCTGTGAGCAGGTCTTCAGTGTTCACCGAGGCTGACATCTCAAGCTCGGTTTAATAACTGACCATGGAGACCTCCTCACGAGCCCAGTCTGGTTTCAGACTTGTGATCCTCCTGCCTCAGCCTCCTCCATTGTTGGGATTCCAGGTGTGTGTCATCGTGCCCCGCTTTGGTGACTTTTTTAAAATAAGTTTTCTCTGTGGTGAGATCATCACCATAAATCTGTGTTTCATGCCTCTACGAAGGTTCCTCATGCTCATTTATAGTTTATTTCCTGTTCCTATCCCAAGCAACCGTTGGCTGCCTTTCTGCCTCTACATGTTTGCTGTCTCTGGACATTTCATATGAACGAAAGCGTATCATATGTGGTTTCTGTGTCCGGCTGCTTTTGAGGGTTGCACCTTACACAGCACGTGTGTAAGGTCGTCACTCTTTCGTGTTGTGTGACAGCATCGGGCTGAACTGGCACACACGTGGTCTGTTTGTGGGCTGGTAGATATTTAGGCTCAGGGCTGTTAGGAACCATGTTGATGTAATTGCATAAGGGTTTTTTGTGGACATATGTTTTTATTTCTCATGGGCATATGCTTAGCAATAAACCTGCTCACAATCACTCCACATTTAACTTCTAGGAAATTGTTTAGCGGATCAACTTTTGCTTTTGTTTTTGATTTTTTTGTTTTTTTTTGTACCAGGGATCGTATTCATGACCTCCCGCTTGCCAGGCAGGCGCTTATGCCACTGAGCTAAATCCCCAGCCCTCCACATTTAACATTTAAAGAAAATGTTGTACTATTTTCCAAAGTGACTATAACGTATTAGGGCCTCACACATCGGCCCATGCTAGCATTCTGGTCTGCATATCTGATTTATTATGCCACACTTGTGGTATGAAGTGGTATCATCTTGTGGTTTTAATTAGCAGCTGTCCTTCCCTGATGACTAATAATATGGACCATCTTCCATCCTTTGTTAGCCACTCATATATCTTCTTGGTGAAATATCTTTGACCTACTTTTTATCGAGTTCCTTGTTTTCTTCATAATGAATTGCATGAGCTCTTTGTCAATGGGTATACAAGTCCTTCATCAGATATTATGTGTTTTTCCAAATCTGTTCTCCCAGTTTATTTCTTACCTTTTGGTCACCTTAGATTCTGTCTTTTGAAGGGCAAAGCATTTCTAATTTTAATGAGCTCCCCTTTATCAATTTTTTGCATTTATGAAAAAAACCTTGTATCTGAGAAATCTTTGCCTCGTTCAAAGTCCTGAAGGTCTGCTGGTGTACTTTCTTCTAAACGCTCAACAGCTTTAATTTTCACATTCAATTCTATGATTCATTTTGAGTCTATTTTAGTGTAATGCAGAAGGTGAGAATCCAAGTTCATCTTTTTCCTTCCCCATGCTTTTATTATGAAATGTTTTTATACATTATTAGCTTTGAAGATACCACTTACTATTTAATTTGATGGGGGTAGTATAGCAGTAGGGTACAGCTGTTTCTCAAAAAGAAGTCTTGACTTGAAACATCTGTCAGCTTCCCTGATGCAAATAAATACCTCAGCCGTGTCCAATTAAATGCCTCAGCCGTGTTCGAGGCATCAGTGTGCTGGTGCTAACAGAGCTGGGAGAGATATGCAGTTGGTTCTTGGGCGCTTCTTCAGTTTTCTAAGGGTCTGTTTTTTTCTTCTTTGTCCCTCTTTCCTTTTTACTTACAGTAAACAAAAGATGCAAAAGCACCAGGAAACAGCCGTCTAACTGAACACCAGCTCCCCCGGGGATTCTGTCTTCCCCCACCCTGAATGCTGCCATGGGTCCCGTTTTAGCAGCCTCTGTGTGGTCATGTCTCCCAGCGTCTAGCGCACTGACTTCCTTTCTTTTTTAATTTTAATTTAATTTAATTTAATTTAATTTTTAGCACATTGATTTTCAAGGCAACTACTAGATCTGTTTCCTGGGAGAGAGAAAGAAAATCAAGTTTCAACGAACAAGGGAAGCACAGAGTTGCCTGAAGAAGGTCTGCAAATTTGAGAAGACAGATATTTGAGATCACCGCGATTGAGGATGGAGACGACTTCCCCTTTTTCACTGCCTCTCAGGAACCCAAGGAGAAATTCAGAAAGTGCTGAGGGCCAAAATAGCTGTCTTGACACACTGGAGTGATGTCAAGTGTGGGCGGCCACAAAGCACTGCCTTCCTGTGGGGGCTGGGTGACCCGAGTCAGCAAGGCCAGCAAATCACTGGCCTGGGTCAGTGACCCTGGGTCGAAGAGATGCAGGCCACCTTCCTTGGGCGGGGCGGGGGGATGATTTAAGAAGTACAGATAAAACTAAGGGGTCATTTTGGGGCAGATACTTCTAAGTAAGTAGTGACTAAGTGTTTCCATGTAGCTCTGTGGCCCCCCAAAGCTCTTTCCTTAATCCCGGGAAGAGATCATTGGGGGAAAGTGAGTCGTGAGTGGGTGGAAGCCACTAAGAGGGGCAGGGACAAGATGGTTTTGAGTGACTGTCACAGCTTCCCAAGGTCTCCGTCCAAGGTCTATAACTGTTACCCTTCTACTTACCCACATGGAACCTGAAGCTTAGGGAGAGGCAGGGAGGGAGACGGAGCTAGTCCCCAGGGCCTCCTGGCTTCTGAACACCTGCCTTTGAAGCCTTGCTCCAAGAGCACAGGCTTTGGCGTTGTACATGCTCTGCGCGGTTCCCGGAGGGTGCTGGGCTTCTGGCCTTGTCCACATCACGACTTCCCGCCTTGTCCTCTTGAGGAAACCTGCTCATCACTTTCCCTTCTGTGTGTGTCTCTCTCCTCCACTTTCATTTTCTCTGCTCCTCTCTCATTTCATTGCATTTTGATTCATGAAGATTCCATTTCCTTAGAATGTCATGACACAAGCTGACCAGTCCTGGAAAGTGCACAGAAGAAAATAAGCACTGCTGTTGGAGACCACTACGAAATGGCTCTGAGCAGGATTTAAGTTTTACTAATTGGCTTTCTATGTTTATCTGTGAGTCTGTCCCAGGCCTCGGCCCCTGGCCTGGCGATGGGAGCTGATTCATAGTAAGTGAACCTCTATGAATCAGTGGTCCTGGCTGAGGCCTGTAGCGGCCGATGAGGCCAGAGATACCTCAAAGGGCAAGATAAGGCCACAGCTGAGGACACCTGGCTCCAACCCCAATTAACAAGATAGAGACTACAGCTGCAGAACTTACTCATGCAGTATCAATCCTACCATAAATGTCAACTGGAGATAGGACAGGTCTCCTAAATTGGCATAATTTACTACTTGGAGAAGTCTTTGAAGTGACTCCCAAGGTCCTGCTCATCACCTGCGCATTCCTCAGTTTCCCTGTCTTTTGTCCTAATAAAGTGGGCGAATCCAGTGAAGTTTTAGTCTTAGCCCTGAGTCTTGAGCTAACTAAAGGGCTTTGACCCTCCTGGAGCCCTAAAAAGTCATATAACTTGTAGCATTTTATTTAACTTCCGCTGTACACTCACTTGGGAGATCGGGGATCTAGGTCAGGACCCGATACACTGCCACCGTGGGAGGCTGCAGCCCAGGCCCACCAGCTTGGCGGGAGCTCTGTTTCCCAGAACTCCGCCTGCAGGGCCCAGGCTGGCACAGCTGGGAGAGGCTGGAAGGGAAGGACTGTGACCCACCATGCGCTGAAGCCTTCCCTGTGCCACAAGGGCCGGAGACACACGAGGAGGTGGCCGCACTAGTGCTGAGACAGTGCTCGGTCAGAGACACAAAGATCAGCACAAAATTTCATAGGGAAGGCTTCCGTGCATGTGGGTCACAGGTCCTTCTCCCAGGTGTCCTCATAGTCCTGGCATCTGACTAAAGGGTTTGTACCAAATGAAGTGGTGAGCGGGGAGATGTGTGGGCATATGAAATGGTTGAACAAATAATAATGGAAAATAAATTTTATGAAGCGTTTGGCTGCCAAGGCTCTTGTTTCCCCTTGCTTTTGTGCGAGGACAAGACACAAAAGAGATGTAGAAGTTTCTATAATTCAGCTGATGGTTTAGAGTCATCTCATGCCTGCAGTTCTTTCAGGATGTCTGTGCTTCCAGTCACCGCAAAGCCTAGGTGCAGGGTGGGCAAGGCTATCCGCCCACAGTGGGGAAGGGACAGAGATGCTCCAGGTGGATGAGGCAGAGTGGCAGGTGTGGGAGGTGAAGCAGGAGGGAAATCCTGGCTAAGGCAGTGCAAAGGCAGAGGACTCGTTGTGGAGGCGGGGCTAGGAGCATCCTGCGGGAGAGGTGGGCGGGGCCGCGGAGTATCCTGTGGTGGAGGTGGGAGTGGCCAGGAGCATCGTGTAGTGGGAGTTGGTGGGGCCAGGGTGCAGCCTGAACCACCCCTTTCTGCTTCCAGGAGGCTTCCCACCCAGGTGTGGGGTAAGAATGGCAGACCCGCCAGCTCTTCTGGTTCCCAGCCCCGTCCCTTGTGTGCAAGCTTCAGTCTCCTCACTCTTCCTCGGCTCCTACCAAGGAAATGACAATGGAAAATGAAAGGACCAGAAATAAACATTGAACAACTTCAGAGAAAACTTTCTTGCAAAGCAGAGATCTGATTTCATGGAACTGTGTCTAGACAAAGCAGTAGCTGTGTGCATGACGTTCAGTTTTCTTTTTAAAAACTTTTATCCAAAGCATTTCATGGTGAGAGATGCAAGCTGTGCATTCAAGGTGTCTAATTTAAGGAGCAGGATGGGCATGAGGGGAAGGAAGTGTAAACTGACCCGGTGTTAGGGTTTCTCACTGCCCTGCCTATTCTACCTTTAGTAGATTTACTTATTTTTTCCTCTGGGTACCGGGAATTGACAACTCTGCCTTCCAATTGTGGCAAAGTAGAAGTTTTCCTTCCACCAGGTGTGTGGTGCACACCTGTAAACCTATCACTCAGAAGGCTGAGGCAGGAGGATCACTGCAAGTTTGAGGCCAGTCTGGGCTACATAGCAAAATCCTGCCTCAAAAAACCACAAACAAACAAACCAAAATGAAGTGCATTCCTTCTGATTGGTGTGTATCTACTGCCAGTTATTACTATTGCTTTTTGCATTTTTCTATAGTTACACATATTATATTATTTTGTAAACACTATACTTAAATAATCTTATTTAAATTGCAACAGCCACTTCCTTAATACTGTGTGCCACACACTTGGCTCAGCACTGCCTGCACTGAGTCATCATCCCTCGTGACAGCCCCATCTGGTAGACGCTGCTATTGTCACTGTTGCCTCCGTTTCAGAGATGAAGATGATAAAGCTCAGAGAGGTCGAGCAACTTGCCATGGTCCAGCCCAGGTTCAAGGCCTAAGTCAAAAGTGAAATATCATTATGGTACTAGGAGGAAATACAGGACAAAACAGAAAAAAGTGTACCTAATGACAGGAAATGAACTCTTAAATTACAGTTAAATGGCATAAACCAAAGGACAAAATTCGCTTTATTATAGTAATCAAAATGAACAGGTTCTATTCAACAAAGTATAACATAAACAAGCCAATATAGAGATGCTGCAAAGATAGAAGTCATATGCAATGACCACAGTATGAAAATGCTAAAATCCAGGTGTCATGGTCAGGGTCTGCAAGGGAATAGACGTAATACAGGACACATAATTTATAGGATTATTTTATAATGGTTACCCAGAGTCACATGCAAAAGAGTGTGGGAGATCTGTCCACACACTGGAGACAAGGAATCCAGCTGAGGGCCTGGATCCTACGGCAGTGTCCTGCATGAGCCCAGCTGAAGCCCCAGAGCCCATGATGATTTCCTCAGCTGGAGGCCTAGAGCCCACGGCAATGTCTCACACAAGTCTCTATCAAGGATCTGCACTGGCAAGACTCAAAGGCCAGTGGTGGAGGCTAGAAAGTCTACACCAGTGGGATGAAGGATCTGTGCCAGCAGGCTGAGGGATCTGCACTGGAGCCAGGAAGCGATGCTCAAGGTAAAAATAAGAGCTCTCCTGAAAAAACCACAGTGATCCTCAGTAGCAGTGAGGACCTGAGTCCTCTAATGATGAGAACAGCTGAGTTCATATCAGGAAAAGCAGCATGTCAGCATGACAGACTTCTCCAGGAGAATCAGCAGCACCATCTTCCCCTCTAGTTCTCCTTTTATGCTGTTGGCAATGATCCTCACATGGCTTTTCCACACCCCACACCACACTGATTCAGTAGGTGGTTACAAGTTGATCATTAATTAATCCACCCCACCAGGAAATACAAAAGGAAATACAAAATCTCTTGCTAATCAATAAGAAATAACATCAAAGCTAATAAAAATGGTCAAAAGTATAAATAGACAATATGCAGGGGAAGAAACTCAAAAGCCTAGCAAGCATAACAGACAAGTGCAAAGAGAAACAATTCCAAGTGTCACCTTTCTTGTTAAACTACCAAAGATTAGAAGCATCATCATGCCAAGTATTGGTAAGGATATGGGGAAAGAGCCTGAATGCGTCATAGACTGGGCTCATTTACTTCTCCTTATGACCCAGCACTTCCAGCCCAAGTCTGAATGAGAGCACTGCAGCTTTATTTTCAAGAGCAAAGAGTTGGAAGCAATCTTGGTGTCTATTTCTAGGAGAATAGATAAGTCCACCTTGAAAGATACATTCTATGAAGCACTATGCTGCAGGCAAAAAAAAAGACTGGCTACTCTACATGGCAACAGAGATGATCTTACAAACCAAGTGTTGTGCTAACAAAGTAAGAAACAGATAACATCTATCTAAATTTTTTTAAATTTTATTTTAAAAGGGGGTAAAATTAAACACAACGAAACAGAACAGAATGGGACATAAGAAAGCATAAATTTCAAAGCTAGACAATCAGAGATCTTCACTGTCATATTGTCTCTTGTTTTCTTCCAAATGGTTGTCCATATCTTTGCATACGGGGAGTTCATACTAAATAACATAGCCAATCTTTTCACAAGATGTATAGTTAACTGGCTCCCACTTGCTAAGGTGGGGGAACACAGGACAGGGGACAGGACGACATGAGATGTTTGATTCTCAGCCCATGCACCGACAGCCTGACAGCCGCCCCCCAGAGGGGAGGAGCTCCTTGTCCTCCTGGCACCCCAAGTCAACCGCATGGTGCAGGTCCCAAGGTGCCAGGGTCTCTCTCCTGCAGGCCTCCGAAAGTCTGCCGCACTCACCTGCTATTTCTTTCTGATGAACTGACCATTACATTTCCAGAGTTCTGAAATGGCCAACTGACCACAGAAGGAATTCTCTTTAGGCTCCTGTTTGAAACCAGCAGCTACAGCAGTCTGCTGGCCTTGCTTCAGGACCATCATCCATCTAAATTAAAAACTCTACATACCAAGCAACAGCCCATAGCTTTCATGATAACAGAAGAATGTGTATATATTAAGCACTTTAGAATGGGCCTTCTGGTTTGGCCATGATGCAGAAGCTGGAACCAAAGTTTCCTTTCCGTTGAAAGCTGTAGAAGACTTCATGGGCACTTATCCTTGAATGCAGAACAATTGCTGCAGCAATGGTTAAATCCAGGCCTATTTCCATACACTGATGTGCACAGAGCTGGCTAGGGTATTTCCTTCTCTCTTCAACTGGCTCTAAGCATTGCAGATAAGGCCAGCCGAGGTCCTGGTGTGCAATCCCTAAAGCCAGCAGACAGTCTCCTGTCTCCTCACACAGTGCTCTCTGTAAAAGATGAGAGCAGTGGGATGGCAGAGCCATCAACTCCGGGAATGTCAGCTGGGTAGGAGCTCAAAGTAAGAGGCCATGAGTGCCCAGGGCATAGAAGTTTACGTATCAGCAACTGAAGCGACAGCCTCCAAAAACAATTCAAACGCTACCTTAATTGAATTCTGCATGTCATTCTCCCTGTATTTTGCAGAGATGCTTTTCTCCCCACCTGTGAGTAACTCAGCTCAAGTTACTCACACAGTTCCCGCCATCCTCGTCATCACTCATCCTTGAGCCACCCCCTTCTTCACAGGATAATAAATTCCTGGAGAGGTTTTGGATAAAAGCCTTTGTCCGCACATCCTCACTGGGACCAGGCTTAGGACCCTTGGCTGCCCTTAACTTGGAGTCTGTCTTGGTGTCTTTGCTCTCACCGTGGGTTGCATTAGAGGAGGTAGATTGGAATTAACTCACCGAGATCCCAGTAACATCTCAATGGGATTACAAATATAAATTTTTGGATTGTGAGGGAGACTGGAAAGGGGATTCCAATACTTGAATTATAATAGTCATTAGTTGGGATTACAATAGAAAGCAACTGTGCTGCTAAACAAAGTATGAGGCAACTGTTGGAGGTCTGTGGCAACAGGAAGCAGCGGTTATAGTCCGTGAGGAAGCAGAAGTGCAAGGATGAGTTCTTCACTGACCTGGAGTCGTGGCCCAGGGAGCCTCTCCTGCTCTGATGCAGGGAGACAGAGCCCAGGCAGAGCTGAGGAGGAACAGTCTGGTCAGTGGAGGCTGGGGTTTCCAGAGCAGGGGCCCAGAGGGGAGGAAGTGGCTACGAAGAGGCAGGGCTCGTGGGTCTCCACAGGGATCTCCTGTTGGTCCTGGGCTGCTGTGACGAGGACAGTGAGACTTGGGCTGCCGAGGAGCTGAGGGCTGAGTGGAGAGGCCAGGGTCTGCACGGCACTGGGAGGTGAATAAGGCTCTGTCCCAGCCAAAGTGTTCAGCTGTCCTACCTGATGGGAAAAATCTGTACCCCGGAGGAGCTGTTTTCCAACTTCAGCGTGTGTCAGGGGCCCTGAAAGGGATTGTTAATAGAGCTTCTGACTCAGTAGTTCTGAGGAAGGCCTGAGCATTTTACTGATTGATTGATTGATTGATTGATTGACTGAGACATGGTCTCACTATGTGGCTCAGGCTGTCCTTGAACCCTCCATGATCTTGCTGCTTCTGCCTCCCAAGTGCTGGAATCACACCTGTGTACCACTACACCCAGCAAGGATTTATGTTTTTAATGAGTTCCCAGTGTTGAGGACCACTGCCTTAGAGGACAAACCCTAGAACCAAAGTCAAAATGGAAATAGATACATCCCAAAAAAGTGCCTGACTAAGTCCACTGGGGTCACCGGGACACCTGTGTGATGTTGGAGTCCTGACGAGACAGTTACACTCAGTACTTTCTACAAGAAGATAATAAAACCTGCAGTACATCGGCCACAGCTTCGCAGATGTGAAAAGGAACCGAGGTGAAGACGCAGGAAATCTTGACTCTCACTTTTTTCTTTAAAAAAAAAAGTCAGTAGGGACCCCAGGATGACTGGGAAGTTAGAATTACCAGTTAAAGACTTTAAATCAACTACGAGGGTCAAGAATTTAAAGGAATAAATGGTTTTGAGAGGTGAACAGATGAGAAATGTCAGTGGTGAAATGGAAACCACATGAGAGAGCCAAAGGGAAATTCAGCTCTACATCCACAGTAATCAGTGATGATCTGGGTGTAACAGGGCGTAAGGGCACTGGAACAAAAGCCCACAGATTTGAATACCAATTACTGGAAGGTATCGATCTTAAGGACAAAGAGGAAAAGTTATTTAAAAAGGGAGACGTAAGCTAATATTTGTCAGTTTAACAATGGTACAACTGGAATCTCTGAATGTGAAGAGAGAGTGAATTTGTCAGGAAAAGTCTTTGAAGAGCTACTTGGTCCAAATTCCCCCAAATTAGGGAAAAAGCAAGTTAAAAATCTAGTACATTTACTCAATAATTCCCAAGGAGGATGAACATAAATAGATTCAAAAATTCTAAAAATAAAGGTTAAGGACAATATTAAAAGTAGGCAGAAGAAAAAAGACATGTTTCCTACTGGGGTAACAATGACACAATCACAGCTACCTTCCCTTGAGAGCGTGGTGTCTGGGTGGGCACGGACTGTCATCTTCAGAGTGCTCCAAGCAAATCCTGTTAGCGCACCACGACCAGCCAAGACAAAATCCTTCAACAATGAGGGGAGACAAAGATATTTGCAAATAAATGAAGCTGCCATATTCTTTGGCAACTGAGCTACACTCCAGATTCCTTGAAAGAAGTTATTCAGGCTAAAGCGAATTGGCACTGTTGTATAACCTGAATCTAATCACCAGGAAACACCGGTGAATCCAAACTGAGGAACTGCCTGCCAGGTGGTGGCACCATTCATAGATTAAACGTCATCAACACAGACTTGAGGAATGCTCTTGCTTCAAGGAGAGCAAAGATCAATGTGACTCTGGATCCAGGGGTTGTAAAGGGAACTATGTGGAAAAAGCAGAATTGGAAAGGGTTGCAGGTTATCTGGTGATGCTACATCAAGTGCATCTGATCAAGTGGTCTGGGTGTGTGGGAGAATATTCTTGGGGTTGATAAAGGTATTCTGAAGCTCCCAGTGACAGATGACAGGGCATCATTCTTGTACCGAGCTTTTAAATCTGTCTATACCTATACCCGTACCTATCTCTATCACTATGACCTATTTATCTAAGTATCTCATCATATGCCCATATAATTGTACATCCATCCATCCTTCCATTCCTTCTCTTTCTCTTCTACTCACTTATCTACTTACCTATCTCTCCATCCATCTTTCCTTCCATGCATCCATCTACCTATCTATTCATCCACTGATCCACCCTTTCTCTCTCTGTCTCCCCACTTTCCCATCTGTCTCTCTGGAACAATGAAGAATTGAAGGCCCATATGCCGGGATGTTGATCCCAGAAAGCCCGGGAATTCTCTGTGCTATCCCGGCACAGCCTGGGTCTGCCAGGATGAACTGGGAGGGAATCAGTGGGAGCAACTGTATTAGTGAGGCTGGGGCTGGGGCCCAGGAACCAGGATCCCAGGAGAAGAGGAGAGGGAGCGAGGGGGAGCGGCGTGTCCAGGCTGAATGGAAAAGACGCTGGCAGGAGGAAGGCGGGTGGCTAGATAAAGCTAGAAAAAGACTGCCCACTTCTTTGGCTTTGTTTCATGGACTCCTCAGAGCCACGCAGGAGGTGGGCACTAATCTGCTCTGCTCATCCTCCCCTCACAGAGGAGGAGCCAGGAGGCTGGGGGTCATGCATTCAAGTGGCGTCTACGTAGTGCTTGCTGTGTGTCAAACATGGCATCAGCCACACCAAGAACCACAAAATGTGACTCTCTCTCTCTCTCTCTCTCTCTCTCTCTCTCTCTCTCTCTCACTTAGGCTACATTTGGGTGCTAGGATTTCTAGGGCCACCCCATGTTTTTGGTCAACTCAAGTTTTCCATATTGGACACAAATTGCCTTTGTAATAATGGGGAAAATAAAGACTAATTTAAGCAGGAAATTGAAACATCCCTCCAGTGAAATCATTATGGGCCAGATATCATTTTTTGGTGTGATTTTGCCAAAGTGGTAGACCAGTTCTGCCTCCTTCCACTCTACAGAGAGGGGTGGTGCAATCATGGTGGCGAGCTGGCACCCACGACTCAGCACTGTCCTTTCTGTTTTTCTCTGTGGAGACAGAACTCTCAGGTGGTGTGACCTCCTCCCTGGCCCATGACACTGGCCTATTTGCCCAAGGATTATGGGTGGACACAGTCAGTTCCACCCAAGGGACAAGGTGGTGTGGTGAGGGTGCAGCTCCAGTGTGCAAGGACAGCGGCCGCCTGTGTGTCCTTGTGTCATAAGGTGACGCTCCCGTTGGTTGGGCTGCTGTCCTGGGACCACCACTCTGGCCATGCTGTTGGATCCCTGCATGAGTCCATCCATGGAACTGGGGACTGTCCTCCCTGGGCACCAGTGCCCCCAGCGCTCTAAGAGCTCACTGTGCATGGAGAAGCCCACTCCTACCATTGTGGAAAATTTGATCCAAGGAAATGGGGATCAACTTTCCAGCAGTAACGGGGCTCCAGGGAGAGCAGATTAGGGAGCAGCTCCACCACAGAGCTCAGCACGCACACACACCAAAACCAATGACTTTGAGATGATTTATTCACCGGGAAAGCGACGGTAACATAGTGCTCTTAAATACAGCAGCAGAACCGTGAGCACCTCCAAAGGGCCGCTCAGTTCCAGTCCAGTCAGAATGAACAAAGTGAAAACACGTCCAAACGCACAGTGGGTGTCCAGGGAGTGAGACTATGGATGGCTTCCATGCTTGTTTCTTTCTTCTTGGTGTCTTTGGGCTTTTACTGATACAATTTTTGTTATTAGGAACACGAATTTTAAAGACCTACCCATCTGTGGGGAGGGAGGCAGAGGATGGTGTGCGGGGTCCTCGGTTGGAGCTGGGCGGTGAAGGACAGATTGGGTGAATGAGCTACTTCTCACTCAGGGCCTCTCCTCCTCTGCTCAGGACAGAGTGTTGTCTGTGCACCTGCCAGGCATGAGTCTTCCAGACCACCTATCTTCCTTCATTCACTGCCAACGGCTCCTCCCCAGTACCATTTCCCAGTCACTGTCAAACTGACCGCCCTGAGTTCTGTGATCTTGGAGTTTCTGGAATGTGGGGCGGGTGGGGAGGTGGCTACAGGTCACGTGCTGGCTGTAGGACTCAGCAGGGCTTTACCATGGAAACTACCATTTTCAAGTTCATCAGGGCTGCTACAGTGGGGTTTTTTGCAGATGCCAGTGCTCCCTGACTGGGCATCCTGTTTGGACTCAAGCCATTCCCTGGAGACCACAGTCTCAGTCTCTGCAATGTCCTGTGTCACCCATTTGTCCTCTCTATCAAGGAGAGTCATGGCAAGGTTGAAGCCCCAGGTGACTGAGTTGAGAGCACCTTTGAGTGTCCTTGGTACCAATGGCTACGTTTACAGGCTGTGCAGAGTGTGGGAATCTGGTGAGGATGGTGATGTGGCCTCCTCTTCCTGCCCTGGTGGCCAGCCTTGCAGGCCATTCCCACTGTGACCCACATTGGCCTGCAGGGCTCTGAGTCAGAACACGCCTGACAGCTCATGCTCACTGGTGGATGGAGACATGGAGCTGGCCCTCTCCAGGTGGTCCCCAGCGAGGAAGGGCAGGCATTTGCTCAGGTGCGCAGCCCCGTGCCTCTGGAAGAGTTGGCGCAGGTACTTCCGGAACCTCTCACCCACAAACACGTAGATAATCGGGTTGACGCAGCAGTGCGTGTAGGCGATCACCTCTGTCACCTGCAGGGCCAGGTCCAGCTGTTTGCTCTGCTCGCAGAAGTTGGTGAACATGTGCTCCTGGAAAGCAAAAACAAACACAGCCAGGTTGTACGGGGTCCAGAAGAGGAAGAAGATGATCATGATGAGGAAGATCAGCCGGACGGCTTTGGCCTTCTTCTCATTGGGCCTGTGGAGCAGAATGGTGATGATGCCCGTGTAGCAGAACGCCATGACCAGCAGCGGCAAGATGAGTCCCAGCAGGTTCAGCTTCAGAGCCTGAAAGCGTTGCCAGGCCCGATGGCTTTCGTGGGGGTAATGGAGGCTGCAGGTGTGGTGAGTGACCTCCCACTGGGTCTTGGAAAAGT
>PVJX010020985.1:0-32578 GCA_004027295.1 Dolichotis patagonum
CGCACAGCCTCACTAACATTTGTTTTTGTTTTTTGTTTGTTTGGGGGGGTTGTTTGTTTGGTTGGTTGGTTTTTGCCCCTTACAGGCTGAAAATTATGGCTGCTTACTGATAGAATGAGAGACAGTGAGTGGTGGAAGGAAGGAAAATCAAAAAGAAAATTAGGAAAAGGATAAATCAGGAAGAAGAGAAGAAAAGAAGAGAAATATCAACAGATGCATGCAACACAGACAGATCAAACCTTGTTGGAATTGTCTTCGAGATGGACTGAAAAGCTCGTGTTGAGCGGGTTTATCAGAATGTTGTGGGAGTGAGAGGGAGGGTGCAGAGGGGGCACGTGCCACTGGAGGCTGAGAGAAGCCCAGGGCTCTTAATGTGATGGGCGGCTTGTGTTCATATCTTATATTCACAGTTTGTGGGCTGGAGATTTAGCTCAGCGCCTGCCTTGCAAGTGCATAGTCGTGAGTTTGATCCCCAGTACCAATTAAACACACACACACACACACACACACACACACACACACACACACATAGTTTGGTGAGGATTACTCTCACTTTCCCCATGAAACATGCCACTTAAACTGTTATTTAGTATCGCCTTTTTTCGTATACAAATGCTAGATGACAAGAGGACAGAAAGAGAAGGAAGTTAAAGGAATACAAAAGAAGGATAAAAAGAGAAAGTGGTGAAAAACAACAAACAAAAAGAAAAGAAGCTACCGGAACACAAATCAGCCCTCCTCACAGCCCCATTACCTTGCAGTGTGAGTTCAGCTGGGAGCTCTTCTCCAGGAGCTCACCTCTGAGGCTGCGCTGCCCTGCGCGGGGCGGGGGTCCGGGTGGGTTTCTGGGCTGGGTCTGTTCTGCCCTTTGCCCTCCTTGGAGCATAACTGTGACAGTAGGTTGCTTCTTCTCCTCACCTTCTCTGCCCACAGCGCGCTGTGCGCTACTGCAGGCCTCCCAGCGGTCCCCTGATGCTCCACTGCCTGCCTGTGAGCCAGGAGACTGGTCAATGGGGTCTTCTTCCCCACCGTGAGCCTCAGGCGTGGCGTGCTAACTGTAGGCCCTGCCTCTGTGCCGGGGTCTGACGCCCTCAGTGGGTTTGAGAGGGGAGGATGCAGTGTGGTTGGCCCAGCGCCCTGCTGTCCATCAGCTGGTACGGGGTCCTCAGCCCCAGGGAAGTCCCTGCAGCCGCTCAGCCGCTTCTGTCCTCGCCCACCATGAGCTTCGGCCAAGCACAGCAGTGCACCCCTCCGGCAGGGCACCGCTCTTTAGCTCCCTGCCTGTGACCCTTCCCCCTTCATTCTCCCCCAAAACACCGTCCCCCAACTCACAATCTCAAGGGGTTTTCAGGACACACCGAGTACATCAGTTCAGGTAGGGCTGTAGGGGCTGCTGTGTGGCCCATAACAATGGCTGACAGTCACTGAGCAGGACTCCCTCGCACAACACTCCTGATGCTGGAGAGAAAAATGCGTAAATTCCTATTTCTGGGCCAGCCTGGTGTCTTCTCCTTCCTGGGTCACACTGTTCACGAACACTGCCAACTCACGTGGGCCTAACCCTGTGGTTTTCTCTCATCCAGTTGCTCCATTGGGATCACGAGCTTGTTTTCCGCTTCCTCAAAGCCTCAGTGGTTTCTCAGACATTACTCATACGGTTTCAGTTTCTCAGATGCCTTGGTTTGCAACATATCACTTGCTGTGTCTGCTTTCCTGGTGGGAAGGATAGAGAGGTGAGGAGCTAATTTCCGCAGCCTGTCAGCCGGTGAAGAGCAGGCTACTCACGCCAGGACCTTGCACTCTGCCCTGAGATTTCAGGCTGTAACCCAAGGCGCCAGGGGTGCTGCAGGCCAAAGGCAGCCAGCTTCCTTCTCGGAGCCCCGTGGCCCCGTGCTGGACTTGGGTCTGGCTAGTTTCTCCTGTGTCCCTTGTCCTGTCTAACTTCCTTGCTGTGCTTGCTTCAGCACACCTGAAGTTCTCTGGCGCATCCCTGGTGGGGCTCCCTCTTGCTGACGCCGCTTAGTTGGACAGGATGGAACTCTCTGCTTGTAATTCTTGTACGGTACATTTTTGAGCTATTAGTGATTGTCCTGGAGGTTACAGTCAACATCTTCAAATAGACTAGTCTGGTTTAGATGGATATGAGCTTAATTTCACGGACATACACAAATTTTATTCTGCTCTCTATAGCTCTTCTTGACCTTCTTTTGAGTTATTATTGTCATATAGACAATGCATCTGGAAACATTGCATATTTTTTTTACCAACCCAGACATGTAAGTATTGCTTACTGGAGTAATCTCTTAAATAAGATAGAAGAAAATCAGAATTATAAGCTGAAAATACAAATTTGCATAGTTCTCTCTATATACCTACCTAGCAATTTTTACCAGTGTGCTTTATTTCTCATAGTTGTTCTCATTCATTGCTTAAACTCCTTTCATCTTTAGGTGGACTTTCTTCAGTATTTCTTGTAAACCAAGTTTTCTGGTAGTGAATTTTTTCGGGTTTTATTTATCAGAGGTTTCTTTATTTGAGTATTTTTATAAAAGTGCTGGATATAAAAATTATGATTGACTACACTTTGAACATGCTACTTTACTGGCTTAGGTAACCTCTGATGAGAAATCAGCTCTCAGTCAAATCAAGCATCTTTTGCACTAGAAGAGTCATTTCTATCTTGCTGCTTTCATGATTTCTTTTTCCAATTTTAAGTGTTTGTCTAACAAGTTTATCAGCTGGGCTTCCCCAAGAACAGTTTGGATTGATTGTTTTCCCCAATGTATTGGACTTACATTGCTTGTTTCTTTACATGTATCATATGTTTTATCAAAAACTGAATATTAAAAGAAATGAAAATTCCAGGAGTCAGATTCTGCTTTTCCTCAAGGTTGTCTTGATTGCCATTTGTTGTCGCTTGCTTTAGTGGCATTGCTGACCTAAATATCAAAGTGTGCGCTCTTTCTCATTTTTAATCACTGTAGTCTCTGTTCACTTAACTTAGTGGTCAGGTAGTGTTTGGATGGAGATATTTCTTAATGCCTAGAACCAGTTAAGCTCCTAGTCCTTGCCATCATGGCCCACAAATACACTGGAGAATGTATTGAGCACTCATACAGCAGTTTATTATGCTGTCTTTGCACTCAATTCCGCATACACAGTCTGAACGGCAGATTGGCCAGAGGCAAGACAGGGATTTTCTGCTCTTTTCAGAGTGTGCTTACAGTCCTAGCATACACACATCTTTATATATATACATTGATTGCTAAATTTCCAGACATATATTAGAAGTTTTCAAAATTCGCTGTATGTCATTACTCAGCTTTTTTTTCTTAAAATTTTGGTTATTGTAGGTTACCCCAACAGCCATATACCAGATGGGTTCAGTGTAAAACAATTTGTGCTCACTGTTTTGATAAATATCCCTAAAGAAAAAACCGTCCTCATAAAGTGATCTGTGCTTGCAAGATGTTCTTTTTTCAAATTTGAGGAGGGAAATGAAACGGGAACAAATTAAAATCTCATAAATTTCACTTTTCCTTCAGAAATTAGGCTATTTTTCTTGTCTAAAACTGTAAAATTCTGGAGATGGATGAAAGTTATTTTTTAATTTCAAAATTTCAAAGAAAAGTCGAGCTTGACGTTGTTTTCATTGAGTTTTCTAGTGTTTCCATTGCATTCATAGAGGAGAGGATGGTTGGAGGCCCTTACTCAGCTGTTTGCACTGATATTCTCTACCCGTTCTCCAATCTGATGCATAGTTTTTTTATTTACCTATTTAAGCAAAATTTTTGCTCAGATTTGGAATTGTGAGTTTTCCTGGGGAATCTCATTTAAAAAGTTATTAATATATTTCTGGGTATACCTGTGCATGTATGCAGTTTTATGTAAATTGCCATAAGAGGAGATGTGTTATTTGAAAAATCCTCCAATAATCATGGGTACATGTACAAATTTAATTGCCTTCACATTGTACAATTGCTTCTGTGCCTTGACATGGATTTCTGTCCTTACATGCATATCAACTGGGTGGCCTCTAGTATGCAGAAGAGAAACAAACTGGAACTGCAGTGTGGCAGATGCTTAAATTCCAGCAAGAATAATGTCACTGTCATCTCATGAAACCATCTTCAAACTTCACAAGGTATTTTGGCCTTCAGTACCTGAAGAAACGTACAGTGGAAACACAGTAAAGGCCGTTCTGCGTCATGTTCTCCTCCTTTAAGCAGCAAATTGAAGATGGAGATTTAAGACTTTCCCTAAGACCCTAAGTGCAACTTCTGATATGGCCTTTGCATTTTCAGAGCACCCAACTCTTGACCAGTCCAGTGGTGATTATTCAATATTTAGACGTCACTGAAAACCTGGGGAAACTTCTTTGCACAAGATAGAGGTTACTAATGTTGGACCAATTTTAACCGTGCTAATTACTAAACCAAAAGATGAGTGTTAAATACTGAAACAAGTGGAACAAAAAGTAATGCATATTTACATCTATCATACCGTGAAGTGTTATTTCTTTACAAGCAGCATGATGCTATTCTACAATACATGTGTAATATCTATATCCAGTCACAGGATTCATCTTAAAAACTTGATTAATAATATTTATATATGTATTTCTCACTTGTGTTGTACTTAATCTCAAAATTGTAGAAATCTACAATTATCAGAAAAGTTGCTCAAAACATTAACATATCTCTTACTTTCCTCTTTCTGAAAGTTGTTTATAGTGATTTTCTGTAAAAATTGTTTACATTTAAAATGTAACATGGGACTGTGAAATGTAGTCATGGAAACCATGACAGTAGGGTAAAAAAGAGATTTGAAGATTTAGTGAGTGCTTTTGATTTTCCAAATACAATAGTTCCTTCAGCTAAGTCAGTGGTACCATATGGTGAACTAAGTGTGGTAATTTTCTGAGCTTGCAAATAGAACTCTGCAAAATGTGATCACTGCTAAGTCAATGCACTCCAAGCCCAAGCTCCACTTTTCCTCATGATTCCCAGGGATATTAGATGCCAACAGTTGCATACTGCAAAGAAACAAACAGTACTTAGTATTAAAAACCCCTCGAAATGTAGATAGAACTTCATCACAATCATTTAACGTGAAAGGTGGAAAAGCCAAAGATGTCTTTGCCAACGCATTGCTGATCATCTATCTGGAGCTCTAACTTGGTCTGAGATACATCTGCACTCTCTCCATCACCACAAACCAATAATATTGCCAATTTTCTCTTCTTGGGGCAAGTATGTTTTTTGTTCAGGTGTTTAAACATAAAGCATCTTTGGCTGCAAAGTAAAATATCACAAAATCTCATTTACATAAAAAACTGCATTTATTACTTTCTCGTGTACCTGCGAGTTGACTGAGGAAGACGTGCCTTAGCTGTGGGACTGTGAGTGGAGGCATCTCAGCCTCATGTATCTAACAGTAGTGCCAGATGGAGCATCTAGCGGATATCCCAGTGCATCTTCCCAGGGCAGTGGTAAAGTGCAAAAAGGATAAGCCCAACCATGAAAATGCATTACAAACCTCTGTTTGCATCACATTTTCTAAAATCTCATTGACCAAAATTAGCTTCAAATTCAACCCAACACCAACAGGAATTAAGATATGACCCTCCCATTGGAGTAGGGAGATCAAGTGAATATTTACTTCACAATAAATCGTGTTACCACAATCCATTCTTTTGTTTCCACATGTTCCCTATCTTCCCATATGCAAAGTATATTCCTCCAAATTTACCCCTACAATCATAGCATCAGATTCAAAATGCAGAATGTCATGATCTATATTTGGGATGCATTTAACTGCTCTCAATTTAGTGACTTATGGACTAAATCCACACAGTATCTGTCAGCCACATCCTTGATGTATAGTTATGTAGCTTGGGTAGGGTATCCAAGACAAATGGAAAACGCACCATAGTCTGTGGCTCACAGTAATTTGGAATCTAGCTAAGCAAGTGGTTCAAGCCTTCATACAATAGGAAATTTAACTAATTGTTTGCTAACTTCTCTTGTTTCAAAGATGGACCAAAATATGATACAGTGCAGTTAGGGAGAAAAAGAACAATATGAAATAACACCTGCACCCTCTCCTGAGAGGAAGATGAGTCTTCCTGCATGAGAACACTCATTGGCAGTCATGCTTAGAATACACTGCACTTGTGTCATGGTGCCTTTATTTTTTTCTAGAAGTCTTCTCGTTAAAGTGAAAGGAATTTAATCTGGTCATGTCTTAAATAATATTAAAGCCAAATTCGATTCACTCCTCTATATTTAATTGCCATGTGTTTGTTTTGATAAAATACCACTTTAATGTTTCTGGGCTTTCTATAATCTCTATAAATACTATTTACAAACCAATCAGTTTTTACTAAGCTCATGTTTTTTGCTGTACCATTTTATCACTCATAATTAGTAGATATCTGCCCATGCTTTTGAGAGCCCTTCACCACATGCTTTTTAGTTACATTTTCTATATTCTTGGTTACTACAGGCAAGAGTTTGATCAAACATTGTGTTATTTAAAAATATATATCACCATTTTTCTCCCTGTACATTTCCTCATTACTTACTGTCTTGTCCCAAAACTAAATCCAAAGTTTGAGGTTTTTATATGGCATCAACTCATTTCCACTATTAATTTAAATAAGAATCACTTATTGTTATAACAATGTTATTTTAAAAAGAAAAACCACTCCCATATTTGGTGGTTAAGAGTCATTCCTTCATTCCTACACTTATACATCTTGATGCTACCAAGGTTCAGTGAATTCAGGATGAATTTAGCTCTGTGGCTGTTTATTAGGAGGGCTATGTTCTTCTGACAGAGATTGGGAGGCAGCGTCCTGTGGACATTTACACCCCTGTACATGTTCAACATAATATGGTCAGCTTCATCTTCAATAAAGGACCCAAGCATGTTCACCAGAAGAAGGATAGCCTCTTTAATAAGTAGTGCTGGAATAACTGGCTTTCCATATGCTGCAAACTGAAACTAGATCCATGTACATCATCATGCACTAAAGTCAAAATGGACCAAAGATGTAAATATTAAAGCAGAAACACTAAATCTGCTGGAAGACAAACTAGGCAAAAATCTTGACGACATAGCAGTAGGCAGAAAATTCAAGAACAAAACACAAACTGCTTGGGAAACACTTACCAGAATCAACAACTGGGCATCTGACATGAATACACACTTCTCAAATAAAGAAATGCAAATCGCAAATAAATATATGAAAAATTTTCAGCATCATTGTTCATTAGAAAAATGCAAATTAAAACAACACTGAGATTCCATCTCACTCCAGAAAGAATGGCCAAGATCAAGAAATCAATCAATAACAAATGCTGGTGGGGCTGTGGGGAAAAAGGAACTCTTCTCCATTGCTGGTAAGAGTGTAGCCTGGTAAAGCCACTGTAGAAATCAGTCTGGAGGGTCCTCAGAAAGCTAGTGTTAGAGGTTCCATTTGACTCAGCTATCCGGCTTCTGGGCATTTTCCCAGAATTGAAAACATTATACCACAGTGATATATGTGCAGCCATGTTTATAGCAGCACAATTTGTAATAGCCAAATCTTAGAAACAGCCCACGTGCCCATCAATCAAGGAATGGATAAAAAGATGAGGTATTTTTATGCAATGGAGTACAACTCAGCTATAAAGAAAGATTGCATTGAGGCTTTTGTAAGTAAATGGATGTGACTTGAGACTATATTCATAAGTGAAATAAATTAAACTCACATGTGTGAATGCTGTATTGTCTCCCTAGTGTAAGATTCTGAAAGAAAAAATGCAATCCAAACTCTACAATTAATATTGCATAAGGGTAAGAAACTGCTCAAAGAAAAGTAACTGTGATAGGGGAAAGGAAAAAAGAAGGAAGAGAAAAGGAAAAATACATAAATGTGTGCGCATATATATATATATGTGTGTGTGTGTGTGTGTATATATATATATATATATACACACACACATACATAAGATAGCTAAGATGACTATACTACTAATTCTATTAGTTCTTGGAAAAGAACAGTTAATACTCATATGATTAGATCAATTTTGAATGTCTATGTCTGGTAATCTAAGCAACCCTTTTGAAGGTAACAATATGCAATACTGCAACCATTGTTAAATTCCTATCATCTTGTTTTGAAAATCTATACTGTTATTGGTTTGAGTTTGTTGTTGTTGTTTGTGTATCTTTTTTGCTTTTTTCTTTTTTATGTTTTTTCTCTTAAATAAACATAAAGAAGAAAAGAAAAAACCCAAAGTAATATGGCCAATAGCCTTGGAAGACAGAAATAAATTCTCTCTCTTGAATAAAAACCAAAATATATTGACATTCCATTATGAAAAACTTCAGTTCCCTAAGTTCACAGTTTCTCTCTTATAATCCAACTATGAGTCTAGGTATCAAGTAGCCCTCTTAACATAGTCCAGTTAGAACTGAATTTGAGGAAACAACATAAGCAAATACTGATACTGTCGTTAGCATTATTGCTGTAATAAAGTTCTTTTGAGTCTTATGTGCTCTCCCAGCTTTTCTGAAACTGGTAGAATCATGGATTAGCTAAGAAATTGGGTGATATTCCAGGTTCTTTATGTTTGTTAAACATCAAAAGCAAAGCAAGTTAAAATCAAGGCCAACAACAATGGAGTAAGAAACCGCAGTATCCCATGAAAGTGTATATAAGAGGGTGGAAAGTGGGTATTTGCTGAATGATAACAATGTGACACGGTATCTACACTGTATGTCATTTCTCTCATTTGGAATATGAATTTTATAAGAAAAATAATAATATGTAAATAGAATTACAAAACAAGTAAAATTTTCAGTGGCTCCAACTTCTGTAACGGTTACTGTTTTTGTTGCTTATGAACATCAAATGTTTCCATTCCTGTTTTCTAGAGTGCTTATTACTACCTACTTGTCCCATAAAAATCTTTTCTCAGGGCTGGGGATTTAGGTCAGTGGCATAAGTGCCATCCTTACAAGTGTGCAGTCAAAAGGTGCAACAGAAATCCTTTCTCATATCTTTCAAAGACATTTGAATTTGTTTATGTGCACAATTTTTATTTTTATTAAAAAATGAAGAAAAAACTATATAAATGGCACTGAAGTTGCATGAAAAAATGGAAACTGTAGAGGTTCTCTATAATCCAACCAGAGAGCCAGTACGTGTGATTCCCATTAGCACATTCACCACCATTTGGACTCCGTAAGACCAGCAGGTATTACTACAGACGACACAGTGAAGAATGATGTAATTTAATGTGTGATGTATTCCTTGCTCTCACTTGCTCAATTCATATTAAATCAACAATTCTGACAACAAATTAAGCCTGTTTTCTTGTTTTCATTTAACTACAAGGGGTTCACAGAAGAGTACATGGAAATTCACTCCTCGTGATAAGCTATTCTGCAATAGGTGATAGGGACTTCTACATAATCTCAGGCATAAAGGCAAAGAGCTTTGCCAACCAACCCAACAAGGTAGATTAGACTCTGAACTTTATGCTAGTGACTATTTGCAATCAACACAAATGGTAACTGAAAATCCAAGAGTTTAACAACTTAATTTTAAAAAGTTAGTTGCAAACTTACATTTAAAATGAAAATTTGATCTAATCTGCCTCTGTAAACTGGATTTTTACATTTCAGTGATGTCTACCCTCTTCTCTACATGCATATAAGTAAATACAGCCTAAGTGCTTTTTAAGGCCAATTATGTGTTAGCTAGTCTTTAATGATTAGAAATAGAATGATAATAAGTGTGACAGGCCCCTTGCAATTGCTTCATAGGTGTCTGTGGAATACATGAATAATGGACACTATTCAAGCCAGGATAAATAAGGAGAAGAAAGAAGACACTGTTTGTGAAGCGATATTGGAGGTAAAAATAAAGGCCCACAGGAATTAAAACTCAGGTGTCCCATCTCATGTAGTATCCAAACATGTCACTTAATCTAAAGCTCATTACTTAACATTTGCAGGCCAGCACTATTCCTACTCAGTCATGAGTCAGAAATATGAAGAAACTGTGTTTTCTAGCCAAGACCAAGACTACAAGGTACTCCAAACAATTTTCGCTTCCTCAGAGGAGCAGTGGAGAGACAATCCCAGATCATTTTTAAGGATCAACTCAGATGTCCCTTGACCAATTCTGTGCACACACAAAGGATTCCCTTCTCATCCTACTTCCATGAATTAAAGGCAAGGGTACATATTCTTTCTTCATAGTAATAAGGCTAATAATGATTAGCATATATTGTAACTCACTTTGTGATATGTGTATTAAATTTCACATGAACCATAACAGCATCTGTGTTAAGTACTATTTCATTATTGCCGCAATATTTCTTCAAAAGTCTTCTAGCTGGTCCTTGGTGATGTTAAATAATCTTTCCCAAAACAAAGTAAAAAAAAAAAAAGTTTATTTGAAGGCTGCCAATCCAGTAAGAAAACATTATGGTCATAAAAATAAGCTATGGTGCCATTAATCACTGACTGACAAAACAGTAGTACTGGTAGTAGAAGTAGCAGGATGATGACGAAGAGGAAGAAGGGAAAGAGTGGAGCATAATAACTAAAAATGGGGGAGCCTGGGCAGATAGAGGATCTTGGTAAGGAAGGCATCTTAGGGAAAGCACGGGCAGGGGCTGCACTGGTAGCACTGCTCATTTGTTTAGCAGACAAAAGAGCGAAGACTCATATTCTCTTCATCCTTCACACTGTGCTGTTGTCTCCCCGCTGACTGAGCCAGCAGGGCGCCCGCTGCAAGCTGTGTTAACAGCAGGTTATCTTCATGGTCCCTTAGGGCTTCTAGGGACAATACCATATATTTTTAAAGCTGAGCTGACTTCATTCATGGAATCCACCCAATAACTGACACATTAAAAGTGGCATAAATCCTTATTTTGCAAAGTGTATTAACATTTCACAGTTATAAAATACTAAATTATAGATGAGAGTGGTTGCTGCAAAGTGATATGCATGTATAAAAGTCCTACTCAGTGCAACAAAGTCACTGCGTCCTGTTACAGGTGGAAGACAGGGCATCCCCACTGGTCCTTGCTGGCCAGTCCCATATCAGTCTTTTGGGACAGTGCAGATTCAGAATGGGAAATATTCTCATCTCAAGTGATAATTCCAGTGGATGGTAGTGGTTAAGAAGAGAGATAAATCCACTGAGGAAGGCAGATTACAAAATTAGGTAGAAATGTGCTTTATTCTTGAGGAAAGAGTGATATATTGTCCTTAGGTATCACCTTTACTTTATTTTACTTCATTTGATTTTATTTTACTTTTTATTTTTTTATTTTTTTGGTACCAGGGGTTGAACTCACAACCTAGCGCTTGCCAGGCAGGCACTTATGCCACTGAGCTAAATCCCCGGCCCTCTTAGTTACCACCTTTAAAAGAAAAAAATTCCACAAAAAGCATAGTATCTGAGCTGAATTTTGAGACCAAAATAAGACTTCACTAGGTGGGGGACAGGGTAAAGTCTTGGCAGACTCAAATCTTCACAGCACTGAAATGTTCTTAGCCTGAAATGAGATGAGTGATGAGGTACATATGAATTTCCCTGTGAGGTCACACTACAACAGTTTTACACTGATTTTTTCTTAAATATTATACCAAGATTACATTTGAAATGCTCAAAAGTATATTTTTTGAAAAAATAGTTTTATGGTGTTACTGAGCTCTAATTTACTTAACCATGAGTTTATTATTTGTAACTTAGACTTTCCATCAACCTTTCTGTATTATAAACAAGGCTGTAAAGTATATCATTGTGTATAAATTTTTGCCTGAATTTCTAACTATTTAACATGAAATACCAGAAGTGGAATGTGTTAAACAAAAGGGAAGAGAAATATATGAGTTTCTATACTCACAAATTGCTTTCCAGAAAGTTTGCATCACTGGACTTCGATCCAGCTCTGTAGGAGATTTATTTCCCCAACCTATTTCCACCTTGGAGAACCAAATTTTATCAAAACTTGCTAATAATAAATCAGTGGGTTGTTCTTGGCTTTGTTTCTTTGAAAACTGTTTACCACGAAAAACAGGCATTGAGCATTTTGTATTGCGCATTCTTTACAATAACAGGTCCCTATTTTTGGAAAAGCTCCTCTGATAGACAGAATATTATTTCACTGTTCCTGTCATCAGAGTCTGGGGGGTAGAGTTCTGATATTTTGATCTGGCCTGAGAAATGCAAGGAAAGAAAAGAAAAGAGGGATGCTAATTTCCAAATGTCTGCCTTGTGTCTAGTAACTAAAGTTTTCCAGGTCTGTTTGGTAAATTCCTACTCATAATCTGAAATCAAAAGAATATAAAAAAGTATAATTCATATTGCCTTACATAGTAATGAAATGTTTCACACTGCCTTTAAGAAAAGTCTTGTTTTCCCTATTTTCTGAAAAATATTGTCTGTTTTTTGGAGCGTGTGTGTGTGTGTGTGTGTGTTTCATTCAATTACAAAAATCAGATTTATGTGTTTACATATAACAGAAACTGAACTCAAAATAACTGAAGCAATAAAAGGCATCTGTTGGCTTAAGTTAGTGAAATAAAAGGGCTCCATACAGTTATTAAGATGATAATCACAACCTCTATCATTTTCTGTCTCATTTTTCAAGTTGTATTTTCTTTTGTGCTGGTCTCTTTTTCAAGATTTTCTCATTATGATGCACATGTCCCTCAGAAGTTCCAGATATCTAGGGACATTAGTACCCAAACTACCAAAAGGAAAAGGTGTTCCTTTCTCAATAATTTCAGTGACAATCCCAGCAAAGGCTATGATATGCCAGTCTTGAAATATCTACCAATGGTTGTGCCAATCACGAAAGCTTAGACGAATGCAGAGGGATGTGGTTCTCTGCCTAGCTTTGGAGGTGTAGAATAGGATCAACAGGATTATTAGCACTGATATAACCAACTGCACTAAGGTAAAGAAGAACTGCACCCCCTCCCCAAAGAGATTCTGGGCAGTGGTATGCTGCTAAATATTTAATCTTTGCTTTCTGGAGTTATTTTTTTTTTCTGTTTTGCACCAGTTTGTAGCAATTGCTGATTGGCATAGCAGAAACACTACCATGTTCTTAGTTATGTTTATCAGCTGGCTCCGAGACAGAGTGCTGTGGCAGACAGGCCTCACGGAGGAGAAGCATCCATAAGGGACAGCAGCTAGCAAAGCAACAAGTGGGGGAGACAAAAGTCTTTCTGTCCCTTCTATTGTACATAGGCTGCCCATCCTGGGGCAGGAATAGCATTTGTACCGTTAATCCTAGCCAGAACTATCAGAATTGTGACAAACTAATCAGTAGGGCGATTTACTAGTCACACACCCTTAATCTCAGCATCACACACTCTAGATTCAGCCACCCCTGAAAAAGCCCTATGACCAAATGAGGTTTGGTGGAACATCTAGACATAAACTGTATCAACCACAGCCATGAATTTCAAGCTATGGACAAGTAGCCCCTGAAAGGAGAATTGGGAAGAGATACATATAATTTGCTTTTTCAAACAACCATAGCTCAGCCAAAATAACAAGACTCAGTGGAACGCACCATGTCCCATCTGAAGTGTTCTGTTGACTCTCCCCCAGTCCATCCCATCGACCTTCATGCAAAATGAAGTAGTATTATTATCATGGCAGACTGACAAATTACTGTTTAGAAAATTTTATCTTACAGTTACACTGATATGGAGCAGATGATGGAAAAGGGGAGACCAGAGCGCTAGGGAAGAGCACAGAATTTTCTTAAAATAAGATATAAATTGCATAATTTGGCCTGAAAAACAAATCCTGTCTTCAATTAAGCTGTGCTTCAAGAAGACAAACCTTGTCACAGTGAAATCTTCCTTAGATTTGAGGAACGGTAATATTTAGCCTTTTGTCTTAGAGGGTGTTTTCCTACGATGAAAAATGTTTGACCAGTCCCTGAACATTGAGTACACCAAGTTACATACATAGAAATAAATATATTAAAAGGTCATTTTCTAACAGCACATCTTTCACAGGGGCCAATGTTTTAGTGAACACAACATTGGGAGAGAGTGGCCTTCGGGTCTTAGCCGACAGCAGTAAAGTAGGAGGAGTCTGGGGAAGAGTGAATAGGTGAGGAGAAGGAAAATTGTGGAGAAGTAAATGAATATGGAAGGATTATCCCTCAGATACACAATAAACTTATTTATGGATAAATCCCTAGTCTATGTACTCAGCTCATATTTTTGTGCTTTTCTGTTTTAACTTTGATTTATGCTTTAGGTTGGGTTGTCGACGAAGACCCTAAGCTAAAGATTTATACCAAAGTGACCTCTTTTTCTATTCCTAGAAAAAAATGAATAGGGGATTCAAGAAGTAAAACAGGAAGAGAAGGGAACCAAACAAGTTTGTAGTACCTCCCCCAACCAAGGAAGGTCTTGAGAGAACAGAGGCCACACCTCTAAACTGTCCCCCCATCTCATGCCTTCCAAGGTGAGAGTTGGGGCGGTGATTGGACCATGTGGGCCGTGTTACTCACGAGTGAGCAGTGAACTAGTCCTCTGCGGAGTTTAGGACTGGGTGTGATGCCGAGACCGGAAGCCTAGTAGTAAGAGGTGGCTCACTGTGGGCGGACCTGGAGGGTATTATGTCCCTTTTCTTCTCCTGTTCCCTTTCTGCTTCCTGCCTGCCATGTCACCAGCGTGTTCTCTCCTGCCATGGCCTCTTGTCATGCTGCTCCGCCTCACAGCCAGCTGACTACGGACTGAAATCTCTATAAACTGATCCAAAAGAAACCTTTCCTAACGTAAATTATGGGTCTCCAGTAATGAGAAAGTAACTGAAACAGACTCTCTTGTATATATAGTTTTATACATTCAGTATTTTCCATATTTGGAAATGGATATTAAATTCATCAGGAATTTCCCCAGATTTTAAAATATTTCTCTTGGCTGGGGAAATAGTGGCACAAGTGCCTGTGTGTCAATCACAAGGTCCTGAGTTTGATTCCTGGCACCAAAAAAATTTTTTTAAATAAAAAATAAAATAAAATATTTCTCATGGAATTCTACTTGAAGGTAAAATGTAGAAGGATCCAATAGAATGCCACTCCCACTCTTAAAATGTAAAATGTCTAGATGATTTACAAATCATAAACTTTTCTAACCTTATCGATAGGTTAAAGTTACAAGACAAATTGTTTCTGAAAAAGGAATTAAAACAAAAAAATAGTTGCCCTTCTAAGAGGAGGAAAAAAATAAATTCCTTTGGGCACAGAATGCAATTCAGATACAAAGCAGAGCTTAAGGTAAGTAAACAAATATATAAGAGAAAGTTTCTGTGAGACTGGGTAAACAATTACTTCTTTATAAGATGCAAAAATGACTTATAAAAGTAGAAATTAATAAATTGTACTTTTCAGAAAATTGAAAGCTTCTGAACTTTGAAATAACTCTGAAATAACAGGAAAAAAATTCAAGCAATAATCTCAGAAACTATTTGCAAAATAACATCTGCTAAACAGTTTGTATCCAGAATACTCAGAAAACTGTCTTAATTGCTTTCTTGTTGCTGGACAAAGATACTCAACACCCCCAAGTTAGAAGAAAGGCTTATTTAACTCACAGTTTGTAGAGGTTTCAGGCAGTGGTCAGCTAGCTCCAAGGCAGAGTGGCAGGGCAGAGGCAAGAATCCATGGCGTGAAAGACAGGAAGCAGGAAAGCACTGTTAAGGAAGGAGGAAGAATATATATACACCTGTGTAAATCCTTCCAGATCATCCCCACAGTGACCCACCTCTTCCCACCAGGCTTGGCCTCCCAATGTCACACCCAGTTAGAATCCCACCAGTGGAATAATTCGGTATCACACACCCATGATCCAGTATCACATACGCAAGGTCCGATCACCCCCAAAAGCTCCGCCTATGAGCCCATGAAGCTTTGGAGGGACATCTAATATAAACCATGACAAACTCTTAAAATAAAATAAAACAAGTAAATTTTTGAAATGGACAAAGTTGTTTTCTATATTTGGTGAAAGAAAATATATTAATCACAAGCATATAAAACTATGTTCAACAGTAATCATTATTGTTCTTACTCAAAGCCATATATATTCCAATGATGTTGGAAGTTTTACCCCAAAGTGAAAAACACTTCAAATATTTCAGTGACTGGTGAATGGATAAACAAATTGTGGATAATAAGTATAAAATACTATTCTGCAATAAAAATAACAGATTATAAATACATACAGGGACATGGATGAATCACAGTTATTATATATGTGAAAGGTACAAAAGACAGAAAACTATATATTTGCATATTTCTATTTATCTGACATTTGAGAATAGCAAAAATCAGACCAGAGGTCACTTAAACTAGGATTAGGAGAGTGAAATTACAAAGGTGTGTAATAGAATTTGAATCATTTCAGTTCTGGTACATATTTGCCAAAAAATAACGATTATAAAAGATAATTCATGGGAAATATATCTGACAATACATTTTTCCAGTTGCGAAAAACTATGTAAGCTATCATATAAACATATATATATATATCATATATATCATATATATATCATATATATATCTTATATATATATCATATATATATCTTAACTAAATATATATAATATATATTTATATATATTAACTAAATATATATATATTTAGTTAAGATATATATATATATGTAAGGTATTTGATTACAGAGATCATTGTTACTTAAAATTGGACATTTGAGTTAGAAGCTTTCTTTTTTTATATTTCTTTAGTGATCTTGAAGAACATGGTTTAAATCACTATTGTTACATTGACAGGCTACCTTGTCCTTACCAGTCTTTCTTCCCTTTCCACTTATATGCTGCATTTCAAATCAGAACAAACTGCTTTTATTCCACTTCCAGTGTTTCATCTCTCATCACAGTGTTAAGGGACTCTATCAGAATGTCATAATAAATCAACAGATGATGGGGTATGAACAGCTGAACTCTACTGCAACTTCTTGCTGCCTCAGTGCAAATGCAGCCTAGTAACTGAGTTTAGTTATGAGTGAAAGCCCTGCTTCTGGGTGCCTTGAGGTTTCACCGAGCGCCTCTCAACAGTGATATCTTGGTCTTTGTTCTTTGTCTCCTGTATCATTATAGGGCCTCATTAATTTCCTTTCAGTGAAAAAGTTTTCTTGCTGTAAGGCAATACAACCAAAGCTTCAGATAATAGGTTCTGGAAACACAATTCTTGAGATGAAAGGTGAGGTTTCTCAGCAGTTATGGCTTTGCAAAGTTAGGACCATCCTCTATAATACAAGAAATTAACTATGGGTCCTTCGTAGAATGAGCTGACATGACTTGTATAAAGATCCAGGCAGAGAAACAAGGAACAGTGGCAGTTCTATTCCCTTTGAATAGCTGTGTCCTCCCTCCGTCACATCTGTGCGGCTGTTTACATCTCCTGGTGAGTACTGGGAAGGTTACTTCTTCCGGCTGGCACGTTGGGACGAGAGCTAGAAGTGGTGTGCAGATGGGCATTCTTGTGGTCACTTACTTTGCTGGTTGGGCAAAGGAAACTCCCTTAAAGTTTCTGCCCTATGTACTCTCTGCAGTCCAACCCTGCCATGCTAAGGGTATCCTGTCAGCCACCTATTATCGACAGAAGAGCCTTCTCAGTGGGCTTTGCTCTGTGCTTTGACCAGAAGGTAATCCTTTATTTTTATCTCAGTCCTGTCATCACTGTCCCTCAGTCATCACCTGGTGTCCCTTCCTCTTAGGTAGTTGATGAAAGGTCGGAAATCCTGAAGATTACCCTTACTCTGCTTTCATCTGAGCTGTGATGTCTCACCTTTTTTGAAAACTGTCCCATTTGGTTGCCATTCTAGCAGCTGGCTTCCTCCTGTTCTTTTTATGTCTCTTGTTTGCTTTACAAATTAGAAAGAAAAATTCTTTTTTCATTTTTTAAATTTTTGACACATCTATGGAAGCTCAGCCTGAGCTGGCTTTCAAGTGTATCTTTCTAGATGCACAAAAAAAGAGCTCGAAGGGAAGTGTAGAATTTGCTTTTAAGATTACATACCTGCTAGAATTGCACCTGCTGGGTTCCAGGCTGTAAATAAATACTAAACTAGTGAATTTTTCACCAGGAGTTTAACTACAGTGAAATTCTAAGTGAAAATCATTTTTGAAATGACTGGTAAAGGAGATTTTGTGCTTTGTATTCTAAGCAAATGGTATAGCCTCCCAAGGCCATCTACCATCTGCAGCTATGTGTCTAAATTGCCACCACTCAAATCCCACCCCAGTAAACAACATTAAACAAAAGGTTTGCTTTGCTGAATCATTCTCAAGTCCTGAGAAGTGGTCCATTGACATTCAGTGTGTAAAAGAGGGAAAAAAACATAATGCTAGCGAAAGGATGACCTACACTAAGCAATTAAAAGAAAAGCATTTTTAAAAAGAAAGAAATTCATAAGGACTAATAATAACATCATAATAAATAGACTTATTAAGAACTTACTTTGTGCAGAGTCTGGGGATTAGCACTTTAGCCATATTACCTGCCTGAATTCTCAACACAATACTTTCAGGTAAGTGCTTACATTGCCACATTCTGCAGATAACAGAAGGGAAAGAATGTCCCTTCTGTTACCATTTACAGATGGTAAATGGAAGAACCAGGACTTAAAGCATGCTCCTTACTCATGGTCCTCCTTATTGGGACTGGACCATCACACTTCCTATATTAGGGTTCACTACAGGAACAGATTCAATACGAAATATGTGTATGATTGTACAAAGTGTGTGCTGGGTAGGCTTACAGGATTAAAAGTGGAAGAGTTGCAAAGGTCATCTGCCAGATCACAGATGGAAGAACGTGAAATGGTCCTCTGTCCTCCCGAGGACCAGAGGATCCACTCAGAAGGTCAGGGGCTGAGGCTCGCAGGAGAGTCTGGTGTGGGTCTGTGCGAGAAGGGTGAAGGGTCTGCATTGGAAGGCTGAGAGTGTGTTGGAAGCCTTGAGATAATACCTAAAACAGCAGAGGAAACTAATTCTCCTTCTCAGAAGAAGAAAGGGAAGACTTCTGACATGACTTGTGTCCAGATGTCCTCCCAAAGTGGGCATAGGTGGGACTTCTCAGAGGTGGCTGTATCTAGGGCATGTGAGGCTGGGATTCAGAAGGAGTAGAATAGCTCACTGACTGATTGGACGTAGTTCTGGGTGTGGGTAATGGGACTGCCCACTCTGAGTGCGGGTGGCACCACCCAAAGGCAGGCAGCCTGGATGGATATGAAGGGGCAGAAAGCAGGTGAGCTGCTGCTGCCTCTCCCTCACTCCATCGCTGTCTTCTGCTTCCACGAACTGTTTCTCTCCTGCTGCCCCTCTGCCTTGCCACCTTGCCTTGGAGCCAGACAACTATGAACAGAAACGTCCACACACCTTGAGCTACAATAGAACTTTCATTCTTTAACTTTAGATGTCGAGTATTTTGTCTCAGCAAAGAGAAAAGTAACTAAGATAACTTCCTTCTTTCTCTTTTTGTTCTGTCCAGGCTACAGTCTTAGTTGTTGGTGGTGCTCATATTGGGAGTGGGGGAATCTTCTTTCCTCAGTTTGCATGCTGCTTGTCAACCACGCACAGACATATGAGGAACTTACTAATACACTAGGTGGTTCTTTCTCAAATCATGCTGACATATCACAATTCCAAATCGCTTTTTCCTGGCTAGATAAAACCTCTGAGGAGGTCATTAAAAATGGAAACCCCTGCTTTATACACAGGGATTTTGATTCAGAGGTTCAAATAGGGGAGCCAAAGAATTCCGACAGGAGCCATAATTTAGCTTTCCTGTTAGGACTCCTATATTCTGGATCTGCGTCAGATTACAGAAATGTTGTGCAGATTGTTACTACAGTCCAGAGAAAGAAAACCCGGTTCGAGAATTAAGAGGGGCTTTCACTGTCCATGTAAGCCAATTGAGGTTGTTGCTTTTCAAACCCATATACCTAAAATAAGTACCATGATTTCTGCTCCCTGTGTCTCTTACAGTTTTAATGGAGGTCAGAAAAAAATAATGTAGCAAAAAAAGCAGTGAAAACAGTACAGTGGTAGATGCACACGTATCAAATGTCTGTTACTGTAATGCTACACTTCTTATTGCATGTTCAGGCAACTTCAGCGGTCTGTACACAACTTGGGTCAGTTCCAGTTTTGTCATTTCTGTGCAGAGTTCGCCCTGTACATTCACATGCAGTGCCTTTGTTTCTAACACCTAGCATCTAGCACCTGTGATCTTTCTGGAGGCTTTACTGGGACAACTGAGGCTGCTTTGCCTTCAGACGTTCACTGCTATGGAGGGACACCCCGTGTAAAGATGAACACATGGGAGCTGGAGGGGTCAGAGAGCTGGCTCGGGCTGGCTCAGCTCGGAGCACCACTGACTCCTCAGTCTTCCTCTGCAGGGTCAGGATCCTGGAGTTTATCCTGAGATAACATCCACGGGTGACTTATACTCTTTCCTGTCCTACCATGTTCACTGCCTTATTGATCTCTCCTTTTTCTTCAAAAAGTACTTGGCTGAGATCTTCTGCTAAGATCTGCTTCGGGGAGACCCGCTCTCCAGACTTTTGTCCCGAAGTCTAAAAGGCCCTTTTATCCAGAACCCAAAGCAGGAAAACTCTCATCAGTGCTTGTTTTCTGCCCCCTGAGCCTGAGATCACGTTTAGTTTCAGAGTTGTGAAGCAGGACTTCAAATCCTCGCCTTGCTGGACAGCACTTTTTTTCTGCTTTGCAAATAACAAAAAGGCCCAGGGTGTGCGGGAAGGCCCAGGGCAAGGCAAGGCCAAGACACGGGCCATTTGCTTGTTGCCCTACCACTTCTGTCCCCTGAAGCAAGAAGGGAAGAAGGGAAAAGAAGGAAAATGACCTGGACTGACACTAATATTTCCAAAATACTATACCAAATTTCCTTGGAACTTTTAGTTTTTGTCTGATAGCTTTTTACTTAGTAATACTTAGTGGTCAGTGTTTTGGGAACGTGGGTTTCCAAAGCCCACTTCCACCCGCTCATCCTTGGCTTCTATTCTCCTCTCAGTGTCAGGAAATGGGCCTGAAAATATGACTCAATGATTTCTAATACCTATCTTTGATTCGCTTATTCTGCACTGGGCATGATTTGTTGGGTGAGAGGAAAGTGAAAATTCCTGAAGTCACTAGATGCAAAACTGCCATCTCCGGCCTCTGGGAACATCAGCTTTTGAGCAGCTACATCAGCCTTTTTGCACTTTTGCTATTTCTACCTGGCTTATTTATTCAAACTTCAGTGTTAAAAAAGTCTCTTAACAAAATAGAAAATTAAACTCCGAGTTAGTCCATCCTTTCTGCTGAATATTGAACAATGACAGGCTCAAAATAGCTAGAAGAAACTATGATGAAGAGGACATTGACATAGTGACCCTAAAATGGGTGCTGTCAACTGTGTCATCCGAACATTTAGAAAGAATCTGTCTCCATTGTGTTGCTGATCTTTTGAATAAAATCTGAATGATCTGATCATCTTTCATGCATCAGATAATCTTTACTTTGACAAGTATTCTTACTGGCACTGAATTTCAAACCCTATTCACTAGAGTGCTATAAAAAAGTCATTTTCATGCTTGCAAGACAACTAGAGGGCTTTGCGAGTAACAGAAAGACTCACTGCGCACCTCATAGGATGGCCTGGCCCAACCTGTGTGATCCTTAAATACTAGCTTAAAATCTAAACCTCTAAACCCTCTAACAGTAATTTCAGCTGCACGACAACATACAATTCCATTTATCATGTTTTAACTCTGGTTAATCAATTTAAGTTTCTACTTAATTACTGAGACAACTGGACTTTTAACAAAAAATAAAATTATGACTAAACGACTTGAAAAGGAAGACTGACAGAGGGAAAGAAAGTAAAATTGGGAGAAAAAATGATTTAATCTTTTGCAAATAATGCTAATTCAATGCCTGTTACAGTAATCTACTTAAAACCTACTAGGAATAAATACAAGGCCCATGGATACAGAGACGGTATTAAGACTTTCAGATGTACTGTGTTATAGAAGACTGAATTCTGCTTTGGAAAGTCTTCAGTAAAATTGTGATGGTTATAAACATCTATAGTATCATGAAAACAATGCAATTATTCTAATATTATGCTTGTTAAAAATTGAGGTATCATAGTTACATTTATGTTTACCTTAGAGAATATGCAAAAGTATCAATAGCCTTATTAGATTTCAGCATTTCAGTATTTTGTATCTTTAAAATTTCATATAATGTGGTTAAATCACCTAAAGCATCTTAGTTACTTTTTACTCATCGCTGAGACAAAATACCTGATGCCCACAGCTGAGAAAGGAAAGGTTTATTTCTTACAGTTTTTGGAGGATTCAGTCCATACTCAGTTGGCTCCAAGGCAGGGTGGCATGGCAGGGCCGCAGGTCATGGTGGCTGCAAACAGCAAGGTGGAAACCAGCAAGAGAGAGGCACACCTTCTTCCTGCCATTACATCACATCCTGGCTCCACCCCCTAGGAGGGTGTAGCACTGACACCACCAATCCAAGCACTAGACAATGAACCAGTCACAAATGTACAATGCAAATACATGAGGCTTGGGGGCCACCGACATAAACCATGACACAAAGTATATGAAAATATGAATTTCTTACAGTCTTTCTTTTTTTATTTAAAGAAAAAAAACACAAAAAAGGGTAGAAATAATACAGAACTTCAAAAAAATTAACTAAGAAATCACTAGTTGATAAATTACATATTGTCATCTTAGAAATAGTTATTCAAGTTACAAAATTAAAACATAAAAAGTAGACAAACAATGAGAGTGCAAACTGTTCTGGTCAATGATCCAACAAAAAAAACAGTCTTTGTTTTAGCAGTGGTGGGAATCAAACTCAGGGCCTTGTGCACACTAGGCAAGCACTCTACCACTGAACCACACTCCCATCCAAAGCAATTGTCAAAGGAGCATTGCATACCGCGGGTTACCTTCTTGAGCTCTGGAATGTGACTGTATTGTGTTGCTGTCAGACATTAGACTCTAGTGACATAATCCCCATTGACACTCTTCCCTGAAACTTTGGGAAAATTTCAGAGAAAACAACAACAGACTTCTCAAATTTCTGCTCCATAAACGCTCTTTTGCTAATTCAGGTTTAAAAAGTAATTCACAGTTGGACTCCATAGTGTGACAAAGTTTTAGGAATGTTATTATTAGTTAATTGTTCTTCCATTTTCTCTTTGGTTATGTACACAGTGATTTATGATAGACGATATCAAGATCTAATCAGGGAAAGGAGACTTTATTTCAATAATACAAAGTGAATATTCTAAGTGATAATGGATAATTATGGGAGAGCAAAATGATAAAGTAAAAATAGTCAAAAATAATCTCAAAAAAAGCAAGCATGGGAACTTTTTTACACTTTGTAACTATTTGGTGGAAATAATTGATCTTTAGGGACAAATGTGGACATGAGCACTCATAAGAAGGCAACTACGAAAGGCAGGGTTGTGGTGTTGTTATCTCCGCAGAAACAGAACTAAAGGCCACAGGAAAGTAGAACATCTGCACTCTGGACATTCTCTGTTTTCACTTAAAAAGTAGGTTAACAAACTCACTGTTACTCGTAGCTACTGCTTTACTGAATTATGATGCAAGGAACATGTTTACTGTTTTCATAAGATATTCATTAGGCCCTAAGTCTCCCTCTTCTAAAAAATATAAAATATTTAGTGTTTATTTTCCTTAATTTATGAACATTTCAAAATCAAGCTTTATAATAAGATTGATAATAGAAACTTCTTTTCTAAATTTGTATTAAAACCAGTCACTTCCTTGAATATAGCAGAATGTTGCGAGGTAAATTTGGACTTAAGGATTTTTTTTAAATGTCAATAAATAGATTTTTAAAAATACAACAGGACTGAGTTTGTATTACACTATGGCTGTCTTCATAGGTTTTTAAGGCCAACAAAACAAGATGTTAAAAAGCTGAGGTTGTAAGATGATTATGTGACTCTCTCCTTGAATTTATAGAGCCAGTCCTTCTCTGATGTGCAGAAAGAGATTACTCTAGAAAGAATTAACATTCCCAGTGTCAAATATCAGAGGAAAGATAAATTTCAGGACAGAAAATGAGCTCTGCTCAGATGAGTTAGATTGAGGGCCAACTGGGAGTCAGTTGAGCCAGAACTGATGCCTAGAACATTATTAGGACGTGAAGTAGACACTAAACTTGTAACACTTAGTGAAAACAAGCTAAATGGGGCATGTGCAAACACAACTGGATGCTCAGATGGGTCCTGGTTTGTCTGATTTTTCTCTGTATTGTATTTTCCTTAAGTAAAAGTGTTAATATCATTAAAAGTTAGTTTAGTTTGGAAATATTCTTTCCTTAGAGGTAAGGGAGAGCAGAGTGTTCCAGATTTGATCCACCACCCCAGACCCACGCACTAGCTTCACTTTTGGCCATGGTGCTAGTTGTCTTCCCTGGGTTGTGTAGCCAGCTGTCTCCTATAGCCGGTTGTTTTCTGATTTCACTGTGATTACAGACCTAGAGGCTCAGTGTATCTTCATCCTGCCACACACCTGCTCTGCAGGATTGAGCTCAGAGAAAGAAGGGTCAATAAGACAGCAGGACTCTTTTTACACTCACGGTCATTAGATCTCCATGGGGCCCAATATGACCCACGGGAAAAAGAGACACCAATGGACAGACAGACACTTTTCCCTTCCTCCCTCCCAAACAGGTGTTTGGGTAGACACTCTCTTCATCTATTTCCCTAAGGGTATCTGGGGAAATCAAGAAACTTTTTTGCTGTTATGTTCACTAACACACTTATATTTCCTCTCCCTCACTCCTGAACTTTATTTTAACAATCAAATGTTGGCACGTCGGTTTGCCCTTAGTATCTTCTTTGCAGTGAAACTAGACAGACATGATAATCCCAAAAGTCCATTGTAAGAAAAGGGAGGAGGTGAAAGAAGAAAGCTAGGCAGATGAAAAAGAGAAATGTTCAGAATTGGAGCATGAAAACAGAGACTCTGGAACCTAATTGCCTGTATTCAAATTCTGGCTCCATCACTGACTGGCTATGAGAACTTGGACAAGTTATTTGGTTCTTTATACATGCTTTCCTTATCCAGAAAGACATACTAGTAATAGAACCTACCCCACAGTATTATGAAGACTGAATAAGTTAATTAATAGAACCACATCTGGCAGATTGTAAGCACTACAGTGATAAAAGTGTCTATCATCATTAATATCATCATCATCATCATCAGTTTAAAGCCATACTATGTATATGTACTATGTATATGTACATACTATGTATCTCATAGTAGTATAGCCATACTATGAGAATGAAGGAAAAAGGCAAAAATAAAAACAAGAAATTGGATGTCAGCATCATTCTTAATTCTGTGGGGCTGGTGGTATAGCTGCAAGATAAGCAAATGGCTTTGGGAAAATCTAATGATTCCCCAGATTCCTCAGACACAGCACAGGTAAGCTGAAAAATTCATGAAGAACTTTTCAGTTCAGTTCATGCCACATAGCTCCCCCACAGTATTTGTGAATAGCAAGATGGTGTGCCTTGGCTCTGTGTAACCTGCTTCTATTGCCTGGTGACTCCATAAGATCCTTACTGACAGGACGAGGGTCAGGCAGTAGCTGTTGTGAAGTAGTGCGGAGTATTTTGAGGTAACAAGGGTGGGAGCAGAAGACCCGTAGAGAAAAGAATGTCAACTTAGACAGGACTGTACTAATAACAGCTTGAGGGCTGAGCCATGCCAAGCATCGCAGCTTTAACTCTGGATGGGACCAGGATATGATCAAATTTCAGCAGGCATTAGTGCTAAACACCCCCTGGCACCAAAGAATACAACCATTACTCAGAAAATAGCACACAGGTTGAAGCCATCTGCCCTCATCTTGCCTGCAAAGTTAGCACACACATACCCATGTGAAGGAGGGGAGAGGAGGTGGGAAGGAGGAGTATTTAAGAAAGAATAACTGATCCTGAAAAGAAGTCCATCCCTGAGTTAACTAAATTTGTATCTGAGTCTGAGCAAACTGAGATGTCTGTACTTTCTTGGAAATTTTAGGCTTATCCATGCCTTTTCCAACTTCATTAAAGAAAAGAGCTGTAGTGTTATTGACATCAATGACAGATCATAAAGATAGTGACTTTTTTATACATTGGAAGAACTTTCAGAAATAACTGGGAATTTAAAAGGCATCATTGCGCAACACAGGTATGTGAAGTGCTTATTGCTGACAATAAAATTCCTCAGGGCTATAGCCCTGAATTTGGAAATATACTTTTAAACTTTTTCGTTGTCTTACTGATATCCCTTGAGCACACTTCCACTTATTATCATCATTTTTCCTCTAAATTGAGCTCCAGATATTTAATGAATCCCAAATAAGAAAAAAGGAGGGTGGGGGAGCTGTATTCATTTGGAGGGGCAGTGTGTTCTGTTCAGCTCTCCCCAGAGTAAACAGCACATAGTCTTTGAGGTCAAGCAAGTACAGGAGTCCAAGCATGCATAACAGGTAGGGACGTACAAGACGTCAGGACTCACATTCCCAGGGTCTGCTAAAACACAGATAAATTGGAACCTGACAAAAACAAATTGTGTTTAATAACCCTGAAAAATGTGATCCCCGAAGCATTCTGTACTGCTTTGGCTGCCCATTGCCCAACTTCTTCTATCTTAATTTATAGTTGACAAAGACCAGTGAGAAAAAAATGCTTGAAGTTAAGTAACGAATCAGTTACAAAACCACTTACTTTATCACATATTTAATGTGCTTCCATCTTAATCTCTGCGTGGCTTTCTAATTTCTTTGTTTAGGGATGACACATAAAGCATCATTTAGTTTCAGCTGAGAAAGCATCTTCCATACTCAACCCCTGTCTTCCAGTCTCAGCGACATGGAATGAATTATCCTTGCTAACTTTTCTTCCTTAAGTAAAAGAGATGGGAGATAGAAACCAGCCTCACATACATCAGGAGAATAAAATAACCTCTGATACCTGGAAAGCAGATATTCCCCAGAATAGATATAATTCTACCCTGGGCAAATTCTATATCCCAGGAGAAATTGCACTGCTACACAACTGTGTTTTCCTCCAATCTTTTTACTCACCATTTATCACTGGGGCAGAGAGGAAGGGCGATCTTCAAACTTCTCTATTAGTGCAAGATAAATATTATTCTTTGGCCTTTCTCAGGTTGTCCACATATTTTCTTCCTTCAAGAATATATGTACCCAATAAAGCTTAAACTATACAGATCTCACAACTATAGGAAAGAAAACAAGAGCAGCAGAGGTTATAACACATACCTAGCGTTAGGTTTTAACACAAATAATCCCTTCCCACTCCCTTTGCCACAAGGAAACCATAACCAACAGTCAAATTAGCATTGGAATTTAAGTGGGTCCAAATTGTTTCGGGAACTCCAGTTCCACCCAGTGTTAAAATGATTTCAGTGTGTGCCTTTTGTTGGTACTGAATGTGACAAGATAATCATAATTACCTGATAATCTTAATTACAGCCTTGACACAATATCCAAAAAACTGAATCCTTTTTATCTCAAGTAGTTCACTTAGACATTAAGAAAAACTGTTTTAGCTAAATGAAATACCAATACATTGTTATCAAACTTTAAATAAATAATCAAATAAATAGACAATCAAATTCAACAAGAAAAGAGAGAAAAAGAAAACCTATAAAACTAAAAGTAGGGTAGTAAAAAAAGGAGAAATACATTGTGCAGGTTATAACCACTGACAATAAGCACTACATTAAAAAGTAGCACTTTTCTGATAAAGTTGGAACTCCCAACGCATAGGAAATGATACATTATTCACTAAATGGTGCTGGAACAAACTACTAATCATTTATATGCTATTAGAGCAGTTCATATATTATACAGCACCAAAACAAAGTTCAAATGAATTACAAATTTAAATGCAAAAACAAAACTATAAAATATTAAAGGGAAGTAAGAATGGTGATTTATGTAATCACGCATGCAGAAGGCCTTTGTAGGGATTGGGCCAAAAGCAGAAGTCATTTTTAAAGAGATGTTGTTAAATTTAGTCACACAGAATGAGTTTATATGTGCTATGGATTAAAAACTGGGGGTCAACTTAACACCAGCTGAATTAAATCAGCACAGTGCTGTGTGTAGATGGCCCCTCTGAGGAAAGCTGCCAGCACGAAAGACATAGAAAGGAAGAGCAGGGACTGTGGGTGCTTCTAAGTGTTGTTCAGAACCGTTCATCCTCCTGGAGGAGCTTATTCTGGCTTACGCAACGTGAATTCAGCCATTGTCATCGCAGGAGCTCAGGACCTTGCTGTTGAGAATGGCTACGGTTCACTTTGGGGGAGCTCTGGTTCTTACTTTAAGCATCACTTCCTGGTTCCAGAGGGGAAGCCGTGTGCTGTTTAATCTCCAGGAAAAGTTGTCACGCTGGCCTCCTGACATGTACTCCACTGTTCTCCTCATCGGTGGGGCTCGGGACCTCCTTGCTGCCGAGGATAGCTGGGGTGCTTTTCAGGAAAGCCCCGGTGCTTACTTTGAGTGTTACTTCTTGGCTCCAGTGCAAATCCCTCAGCTTGGTGGCACAGCTCCTTCTCCCCTCTGGCACAGACTTTCTGGCTTCCACTGCTGACTTTGGGCCTTCCCAGCGCAGATATGTGAAACAGACTGGCGTGAGTCCTTCTCCTGGGCTCTAGACCTCCAGTTAGACTCATGGGAGGCACTGTCATGGGCTCTAGGTTTTCATCTGGACTCATGCAGGACATTGCTGTGGGATCCAGGCCACTGGCTGGATTTTCTAGGTCTTTAGTATTGTGGACAGATTTCTTGCACTTTCTTGTATTTAACTCTGGGTGACCATCAGAAAATAATAATATAAATTCTATGCTCCGTGTGTAATTGTTCTCCTTGTAACCCCTGACTATAACAATATGCATATCAAAAACTCATTGTGGAAACGCACTTAAAGAAATACAGAAAATCCATGAAAAAATGTATGAACAGAAATAGAATTAAGGTATTAAAAGCCTCTTACAAACAAATTAGAAAAACTGAAAACTCCAACAGGAAAAGATACATGAAATGAAAAAGCTCTTTATAAAAGATGACACCAACTTGTCCATAAACATTAAAAAAATGTGCAGAATGCAGTGGTAATTATGGGAATGCACATTAAAATAATGAAAAACCGTCTTCAAATTGTCATAGATTGGCATACATCTTTTTTAAGCTAAAATTTTGGAGGTTGAAAATGTTTAGAAATATGACCCCTCTGAGGAACATAAATTTTGAGGCAGTAAGTATGAGAAAACCTAGAATTATTCTTACCCCATTTTAAAACAATAATTTTTAAAAATTATCCTTCATTGATAAATAATACTATTTCATTTCTTTCTTTGGTACCTTTTTAAAATAGAATGGGGCCTATATTGGCAATTTATTCATATTCTCATCTTTCCCACTTGCTATTTTCCCATTTAAAAATGTTATAGCAAAGAATTTTTTTCTTTATGTTACAAATAGTGTCCAAGTATAGCTTTTTCAATGCTATTTATGCTTATTTTTCATCATAAAAGTTTTCAGTTTCTGTGTGATTATATCACGGCCATGAATGTGCCCAATCTTGTCTGGTTTGTGTGATTATATCTTTAGATTTTTCTTTGTGGTTTCTACATCTGTCAGTTTTGAAAGTCCTTACCAACCAATACAAGGAATAGAAACATTCACTACATTTAAAATGTTTTAAATTTCAACCATACATAAGAATGAAGAAAGCAACACATAGACCAACCAGAGTTCACAGCTATCAAACATTTATACCTCTTGTTGAATTTATTCCTATTTGTGTTTTATCAGATTTCTTTGCTAAAATATTTTTAAGCAAAAATATTTCAACCAATTTTATAACGCGTTATCTTGTTATCATTCACCGTGCATCTCTAGTTTTCTTACAAATCCACAATACCGTTTAAATATCTAACAAAATTAACAATTCTTTGTTTGTATATATCACAACAATAATGAAATTTCCCCAGTTGACTAACAGATGCTGTTTTAGAATGAATGATTCAAATAATTATCTAAAATCCATATCCACCTCTTTGAATTTCCTGTCTTTTAGACTGATGGCAGTCCTGCCTTTTTTTTCTCTCTGCTTGCTGTTGAAAAGTAGCAGAAACCAAATCAGCTACACAAAAGATTATCTCAACTTTTCAAATGTACCTACTTCCTTCTCATGTTTACATTATTTCTCTTTATGTATAGTATCAGTAAATAAAGTTAACTTTTCAGGCTTAGTTAAACTTGAGTTTAGTTTTTGGTTTTGGTTTGTGTTTTATAAGAACTATTTGTAGTGATACTACTGACTTCTATTATATGAAAGTTCTTTAAGGAGACTAATAAAACAGAAAAGACCCAATTAAAATCAGAGATACAAATGATAATATTACAAATGATACCACAGAAACAAGAACCTTAAGAGGCCATATGAGTAAAATGGATAATCTAGAAGAAATGAATAAATTCCTGGAAAAATACAAACCACTAATACTTAATCATGAAGAAACTGAATATGTGAACAAACTTATATGGGCAGATAGAATCCATAATCAAAAACTTCCCAAGAAAAAATATCCAGCACTGGATAGCCACAGTTCACAGTATTATGTGAAACACTTCAAGAATTAATATCATTCATCAAGTGTTTCCAAAAAATTAAGAATAGAAATACTTTCAAACTAATGCTATGAAGCCAATAAAATTCTGATACAAAAAACAAAGAATGTGAAAAGAAAAGACTAATATCTATAGCATCAGTGATACAGAATAATTCCATAAAATATTAGCAAACTGAATTCAACAGCCTATTAAAAATCTCCTTCTCTCAGGCTGGGGACTTCTCTCCACAGCACAAGCACCTATCTGGCAGGCAGGAGGTGATGAGTTTAATCCCCAGTATGAATAAATAAATAATTAGTTTATCTCAAGGAGGAAAAGACAATGAAAAATCAGTGTGATGTACCACATTAAAATAACAAAGGGTAAAATAAAATACTCATCTCAACAGATGCAGATAAAATATTTGGCAAAAGCCAAAACCCTTTCTTGATTTAAAAAAGAAACACTAGAAGTAGAAGAAAATTTTCTCAGCATAGTAAAGCCCAGATACAAAAAATCCACAGCTGACCTCCTACTCAAAAATAAAAGACTAAAAAGTTTTCCCCTAAAATTAAGAACAAGACAAGAAAGGACCAAAACTACTTCTTTTCAGTATAGTACCAGAAATCCTAGCCAGATAAGAAAAAAGAAATAAAAACCACCCAAATAAGAAAAGTAAAGCTAAAATTGTTTCTGTTCTCACATTAAATGATCTTAGATGTAGAAAGTTGTAAAAATTAAACACACACACACACACACATACAAATTGTTAGAACTATAAATTAATGGACTAATAAAAATCAGTTTTGTTTCTTCTTAGAAACAATAAATAAGCTGAAAAAGAAATTAAGAAAATTATCCCACATTATTTTTTGACATGGAAATAAACATGGAATAAACTTAAAGAAGCAAAACACTTGTACACTGAAAAGTGCAAAATATTGCAAGAAGTAAAAAAAAATACAAATAAATACAAAATCATCCTATGTTCATGGATGGGAAGGTTTAATACTGCTAAAAGGTTATTGTTACCCAAAATAATTACAGCTTCCTTGTAATTTCTGTCAAAATCTCAGTGACATTTTTACAGATTTAAAAAAAAATTCTAAACTACAAAGGACCCAGAATAGCCCAAATAATCTTGACACAGAACAAAACTGAGAAGCCTCATATTTCTTGATTTTAAAACATTTAAAAATCTAGAGTAATTTACATCACTTGAATAAAAACAGGTAATAATAATGAAAAGAATAGAGAAATCAGAAATAATTTAGTAATTACACAAATATACAAATATACAATTAACTGATCTTTAACAAGGGTGCCAAGAATAAGAATGATGGGAAACACCATCAGATGACATTGAGAAAAATGGGTATTCGCAAGCAAAAGGATGAAATTGAATGATTGACATACTATGAATCAAGTCAAGTCAAATGAAGATGGATGAAAGGTTTAAATGCAAAAATCAAAAATATAAAAACTCCAGAAAAAAATATAGGGGGAATCTAATGAAATTTGTGTCAGCACTGATTTTTTGGATCTGACCCTGAAAAAAAATAGAGAACAAAGACAATCTCAGGTAAGCGGGACTGCGTCAAACTAAAAATTTCCTATACAACAAAGAAAATAGTCAACAGAGAAAATTTTCAACTGATAGAATCAGAAAATATTTGCAATCTATATACCTGATGAGTTAAGAAAAATTAAAATATATAAGAAATTCCTACAACTGAGTAGTAAAAATACCCAAATTAATAAAAACTGGGAAAATATGAATTGGAAATTCTGAAAAAAAAATCACTG
>PVJX010020986.1:0-32561 GCA_004027295.1 Dolichotis patagonum
TATACTATTGTGTTATGTTTGATATTATTGTAATTGAAACTATGCTCAACTATAGCAGAGTAAGAGATATGGTGTTAGCTACTGTTGATGTCCAGTTGACTTAATGTAAAGTACTGTGTTGCCTATGTTGTCCTGTTCTGATCTGCTCTGTACTGCCCCCTTTTGTTTTATTCTCTTTTAAATAAAAAAAAAAAAAAGAGAGACTGAACTGACAGTAAGACTCAAGTCCTAATCTCAGTCTGTCTCTAATAGATTGTTTGCAACTAGGCAAACCACTTAAGCATCAGGGATCAACTTTCTTGATTACAAAATGAGATGGGTGGACTATTAAAGTATTAAGGGCCATTCTGGCTGTTAAAAGAGAAAATTAGAACAAGCCTAGTTGGCTTTGTGATTCTAGAATCAGGCTATGGTACAAAAACAAAAGCAGTTCAGAAAGCTCTGTTTGTCTCACAGTTTAGAAAACATTTGTGTAGAGAAAAATGAAAATGATGTACAAAAAGTGTAAGTGAAGTACAAAGATAACTTAATTGATTAAACTTTGGTGTTTGCTTTATTTAAACCTGGTTGGAATGGTTGGATGCCTATGTATGACTACTAATTGGTTACTCGATTGGCTGAGACAGGCTTCTTGTTAAAAGAGTATGCTGCAGTCTGCTTACCATCAAGTTCAGTTAACAAGTTAGGTTGTAATTCATTAAGCCAAATGTAAAATATGAATGAAGACAGCTTTAGGCCAGATGTCACTCAATTTAAACAACTCTAAATGTCTACAATTTTGTCATCAGTGGTCCTTTGTTTCTTTCCACAAACACTGCTTTCTCTTCTGTGGGCCCTGTGTTCAAGATTCAGTAAATGAGTGAACCAAGTCACCACAAGTGCCCTAGAAATTGCTTGCCTGGTGAGGACAGTGTCCCCCTAAAGCCACATGTGGTCATGGGTGGGGCTTTTCCAGAGGTGGTTGGATCTACAGTGTGTGACACCGGGATTGATTCAGGTACAGTGTGAGAATCAAGAGTGATAGGATTAAGGTTGTGAGCACTACCTACCTTGAGTAGCCTGGATAAAACATAAGGGACAGAAAGAGCTGTGAGCATCCCTTGTTACTTTGCTACCTTCTTCCCACCATGAACTGTTTCTCTTCTGCAATACCTGTCTGCCATGTGCCACCTTGCCTTGGAGCCAGCTGATTATGGACTGAAACTTCTACAAACTGTGAGCTAAATAAACCTTTGATCCTTGAACTTTGTGTATTGAGAATTTTGTTTCAGTAACAAGAAAAAGTAACTAAGAGAATATGAGGTACCTAGATATCTGATTAATAACAAGGCAAACCCAGAGTGTCCCCAGTGATGTACCATCAAACAAGACTAAGGAAAATCTTAGGTATTTGTGGAAGTTTCAGAAATATGTATTGTCCCTTTATCAAAAATCACAGAATATTAGTTTTAAGTGTAATTTTAGTCTCAGACACTTGAGGACCTCAACATTATATACTTAATTACATTTAGCTATTGTAATTACTAACTCATTTCAGCCTGTTAATTTGAAATCAGTATCAGCAGTAGACAGGTTAAATTCTACTGGCCTAGAAATTCCAAGAGTGTAATCTAATGAGAGACAATGATGCCCAACCTTAATTGTTGAGAATCACCTGGAAAATCTTTTGTACATACCCAGGACTGGGCTACTCCTGAGAGAGTGATTTAATAGGTCTTGAAAAGGGCAATTTTCAAGTTCTCCACATGATTCTCCTGTACAGTCAAGACTGACAATCATTTTTTAAAATACCATTTTGATCAAAATTTCAGATAAGCTGTAACCCAGAGTGAAGCAAATCACATTATTTGACTCCTATTAGAATCCTGAGTTCTTCAATTTCCTCTGATTCTCCTAAGACCCAACCTTTATACCAACCTAATACAGTAGATGGGAATCTAGCTGATTTCACGCAAAAGGTTCTTTTTCTGCCTAAGCCATTCTCCTGGGGATTCAAAGTAGCCAGCTCAAAGCTATGTGCTGAAATCACAGTTCAGTGTAGCATAAATGTGTATAATACATGCAAATTCTCAGCATACCACTCTGTGAAGCTATTGGTGCTTTTAAAATAGCCACCAGATGCCTTTCATTTGTACAGCACATCAAAAGAAAAGTGTCATGCTTTTGCAAATCACCCCCATATCTGAATCGAAGACAATTCTACTTACCCCAGGATGAATTAAATAGTCAGTCTGTCCAGCTGGACAGACACCTGAGTAAGTCACTTAGCTTCCCAAACACAAGCCACTACACCAGCTCACTGAGAATGTGGTTAACTCTTGCTAATGACTGGATCTGGTGCATTTATCATGTGGCCCCTCAGGGCTCTGGAACCAGAGCGCAAATTTCTTAAGCCTTTCATAGTGAGAAGCTGCTGGGGGTGATGTCTGCTTTTAGGAATGCAGAGTCTCAGGTCACACCCCCCATCTACTGAATTATGTGACAGAATTATGTTTACCGAAGGATAGAAAAGAGAAATGGGTACAAGACAAATAGAGAGGCAAAATTCACAAAGTTTGGTTTCTGTGGGATGTGAGAAAAAGTGAGGTTGAAAATAGCCCTCAAATTTCTAGGTATGGTCCTCACCAAGACTAAAACAGAAGAGGGGGAGCAGCTCTCATGAAGTCCTCTTCTGCTTCCACACCTTAAATGTTTGTTCCCCGTGATTATCCAACCTGTGTTGCTTCTCTTGGATGAATCTGATTTCACAGTTTTTGTCTACTCTCTAACAGGGTCACACACATAGACGAGCTGCTTGAGGTCCCAGAGGGGCATCAAGTTCAGCTCGTCACCTTCCTCTCAGAGCCTACTCCACTTGGCTTACTCTGCCACTGGACAGAACCTACCTGACTAAAGTAGAGCCCAGGAAGCTGGAGTTTGTCCTCCCTCTTAGCAGCACATGGGATCAGTCACCAGGTCCTCTTCCCCCACTTCACCGCATTGCTGCCATGTGTCCCTATCTGCTCCTAGGTGAGCCGATTACTGCCCACCCGATTTGCAGTCTGCTGCTATTTTACCTGTCTCCCTTTTGTCGATCTGCCTCTGCCTGCCACCCTTCGTGCCCCCTTCCCTACAATTGTACAGCACTCAATAACAGGGACACGTTCTGAGAACTACGCTGTTACACAGTGTCATCCCTGTGCAAGCATCTCCCAGTGTACTTACACACACCTGCCTGGTACCGGTCAGTCACCTAATGAAGTTCCGGATGAATCGGAAAAGCAGTAAACACCAGATGCACAAGGCAGATGCTGTCATAACACAGCTTACTGTTTACTGTTATACTGTGTATAAACAGAGGCACAGTGTTATTAACAATAAAAGGTAGAAGATGGGAAATACATAAACCAGTAACGGAGCCATGTATTACATTACTAAGTACTGCATGTGCTATGTTTGTAGACAGCTGGCAGCAACAGAGGTTTGTTTACACCAGTGTCCCCACCCACATCACCACACATGCCTAGGAGACAGGAATTTCCCAACTCCTTTGTTATCCTAGAAGGCCATAGCAGCACATACTCTCACCACCACCGAGACATCGCCATCTCTTTTTAGATAAAAGATATTTCTGAAACATAAATCCAGTTATACCATTCTCCTGTTGTGTTTCTCCAGTGGCTCTCTTGCATGCTGTTCCAGGCTTCCCAGGGCCCTGGCCCTGTCCACCTCTGTAACTTGTCTCCTGATGCATGTTCCACACACTTCACATTCCTCTCCCCTGTCAACTTTGCCACTCTGAATAAAAATACAGACCAGGTATCCTGCATCACTTTTAGTTCAGTGAGTCCTCAGGAAGTGAATTTATCTACAAAATTTGGAGCTTCTTTTTGGGGCCCTGAAATATATACCATTGAAAGATAAATCTCTTTATCAGCAGAGGTTTGTTGAATTTCTTTTTTGTGGACAGTGCTTCCTAGCTGCTCTGGGAAGTTAGAGAGTATGAAGAAATAAATTCCCTTAAGTTTGAAGGTCCAAGAAATACCTTTAACTTCTTATTCTCTAAAGTACCACCACTCTGTCTTACATTCCAGAAGGAGAAAGAACCACCAAATCCTATACCAGGAGAAACATTTCTATGTATGGAGTTAAACAGTTCCTGCAAAGGGATGGAAAACAGCTACACCTCTTCACTCCTCGTTTGTCCTTCACCTCTTTCCCAGGAGTTTGATATTATTATCCCATTTTACAGATAAGGAACCAGGACTGCAGTCATTTAACTCACCCCATTATAGAGGCAAGATACTACAAATCTCACCTACCAGTCCTGGGACATCGGGCTCCAACAAATTTGCAATGGATGGGAAATGACTGAATGAAGCAGGCAGCTGGAAAGAGTAGAGATGATGTCAAACCTAGCGCGATCTTCTCATAAAGGAAGTCCAGGAGAGGCTGGACTGGGTCTCTGAGGGTCCAGCCTCCATCCTCTTCTTCCAGTCTCTCCATGCTGCATAATGTGAAAAGAAGAGGAGACATTTTTGACTGATACCATAATCACAGTAGGAACAAAATTTAAGAAATGCTTTAAGAAGCCTTGTAAATATGTAGCATTATGAAAAACTAAATTTATTCCTACTATCAGCATTTAAAGTCCATATTTTTGGATGTTGAAAATGCACAATTTTCTAAGACAAATCGAAAACATGAGTAAGATACCCCAGCTCCATTCTGCATCATTATTACCATTTCATGTCACTCTTGGCATCAGTGTGATAATAGGAATATCAGTGACTCTTACATCACCTCCAGAAGGGCCTCTGGTCACAAAGAACCATGCACGTCTTCTAAATTTACTTCTAGTGTCTCTGGTAGGGAAAATGACATTAACTAAATGAGGTGAATTAGGTCCAGGTTTAGACATCACCTATTAAACAAAATCTATTACACTGTCAAGAACACTAAATTGTTTAATTAAGCATTTTAAATATGAGAAGTTAATGTTGGTGGAACAGTTAAATGTCTTCTACATTTATCACCTGAAAGACAGAGATATGAAAATATCTAACCCATTAGCCACCTAATACCTTCAAGTGTTTTATTCTGCTAGCCATAAATTGGTCAAATTATAGAACCACAGTTAGGAATAATTATCCATGCAGTAGTCAAGTAAACGCAGAATCTTCAAGAAATACATCTTGGCCCAGTAATGCATCAACTAACAACCAGAGACACATTGAACAGACTCACCAGATTCATATTTTTGTAGTGTTTTATAAACCACCAGAAGATAACTGGAGACAATGACCAGAGAAAAATTGTAAGATCCTAATCCAAACCTATGTCTATTGAAAACTTAAAATGCAAAATCTTCTAGAAATGATATTTTCTTGTTTAAATTAATATGGATGACATTAAAGTCTTTATTTTCTAAGACATCTACTTATAAAACTATTCTGTAAATCTTAGAGTTTTAAATATTTTATCACAAATCTTAATAAATAAGCCATAAGTTCAGTTTCAGTAGATCAAAGCTAGCTGGTTCTTAAGAGAGTATCATAGTTCTATTTTCAATATTTTACAAACTTCCAAACTTTTCCACCATATTTGTACCAATACAATCTAGATACCTCACTTCTAGTTTTATATCCAAAGAAAATAAAATCACTAACCCCATAGAGAAATCTAAGCTACATGTCATTGTTGCATTGTTCTTTTAGCCAAGATATGGAAACAATCAAAGGATTCAACAGATGAATGAATAAAATGTGAGACATAACACAATATATAGTGTAACCTACTATACTTTATGTATAGTGTATAGGACACAATTCAGACATAGAAAAGAGGAAATGTTACCATTTCCAACTGTATGAATGTACTAGGAAGACATTTTGCTAAGTAAAATGAGCTAGACACAGATACTTCTTGATCTTACTTATATATGGAACTGAAAAAGTCAAACTGACAGAAAAGAAAGTAGACTGGTAGATGCCAGGGACTGGCTTGTGAGGAAAGGGGGGATATTTTGGCTAAAAGGTACACAATTTCAGTTGCAAAATGAATAAGTTCTAGGAATCTAATGTACAGCATGGCAATGATGGATGTGTTTATTTGTGATAGTCATGACACAATGTATGCATACATCATGGAATATACAAAATTTTATTTCTTAATTACATATTTTAAAATTTAAAACAAAATTGAAATGAATGCCAGCAGGTTGTTGTGTGGGTATGTGTGTGTGTTCAAAGTAACTCTTAGGAGATTTACTTCCAAAGTTGTCACTTCAGAATCTGTCATGTCTTGGCTATCTCTGGTAATTCTAATAAGACTTTAGAAGATAACTATATGAAACAAGAAAAAAATGTTATGTTCCTACCACTTGTTTTGAAAGCCTACATTATTGTTTTGGGCTCTTAGTTACAGTTATTTATTTGTTGTTTTGTTTTTCTCTCTAATACAGAAAGGATGGATGTACATGTATAGATATATATGCCCAGAACTTCACCTAAAGAGTTTACAAGTATTGATTTTATTATGTGTGATGGTATAAACAACTACACTGAAGAAAATGAGACACCATGGCAGCCATTGAGGATTTCCTATCATTTTGATTCAAAAATCAATGTTTTTATTTTTGGTTTTGATTGGTTTTAGTCCATTTTCCATTATTTGACTTCGATATGTATGAAGATATGGACAGCTATTTTGAAGAAAGCAAGAGACATTATGATAGCCACTATTGATTTCCTGCTGTCTTTTTCTGAAATCCTGTTATTTGCATAGTTTTATTCTGCTCTCCTTTGTTCTGTCTATTTTGTTTTGCTTTGTTTTGTTTTATTCTCTTTAAAATAAAAAAATTTTAAAAGTCTGTCGTGTCTACCCATTTTTTCCTAAAACAATTCTCTGGGTCAAATATGAGTAACAATCACTCAATAAATATTCATTGGATTAATGAATGCATGACTGAACAGGTGAATGAACATCAGACCTCACATAATTTTCTCAACAAGACACCAGCAGTTACCCACCCTTCTGGCCTTCCTCTGTTCCTATTCACCCTTAGACTTGCCAAGTTAACCCTGCCCCAGCACCCACTTCCCATGCATCAGCCTCTAGCCCGAGAATTACCAGCTGTGTGCTAACTGGTTCAGCACTGGGATTCCTCTCTCCAGCCGTTGACTCAGCCACTTTTGTTCACAGGATCCTCACCCTGGGATGAGCTGTCTGCTCCATTTCAGAGCCCGAGTCTTGCCAGCATGTAGGGCAGCCCTGGGCCACACCTCACCCACCCCACTATTCAATTCAAAAGCCAAAAGAGGCCAGACCCACACGGACATTGGAATAATGCAGCTGCCTTAAGGTGTTCTGATGTTTTATTCATAATGAATATTTATCCAAATGCTTCCTCAACTTCAGTAAGTGCAAGAATCAAGGAGGCGGCTGAGACTGCCTTTCTAGCAACCCTCCCAGGAACAGCAATGCTGCTCACTTAGTGGGGCCCTCCCTGAGAAGGTGCCCTCCCTGAGAATAGGGCTTGTCAATGTGGTCTGCATTGTGAAGTTTTCCAGCTAATTGTTAGAAATGTGAGAGGCTGAAACCCATCCTGAGATTCTGATTTAGTTGATTTGGACTGGATCCCACATATCAAAACATTAAAGCTCCTCCAATAAGTGTAGTGTGTAACCACTGCCTGAGACCAGTATTTTAAAATCTTTTTCTCCATTGTCTGCTACCTTAAGAAGCCTGATAAAGCATATTTCTCCCTAACACCCCCATGAAATTTTAATATCGCACATGTACTACATTAATTTGTATTATGCACATATCCAGCTCATACTTAAGCACTTTTTACTTTCCATGAACTAGTTTTCCTCCCTTCAGGCACCATACCATTCACATAGGAAATATATGCCTAGACTACACCCAAGACCTGGTTTTGCTCCAGCGCCCACACTTCAGTCTCTGACACAAATTGCTCCACATGGAGGCAGAGTCTCAGCCACCAAAAGTCAGGAAGAACAGAAGCACTAGCAAGGCCACCAGCTCAACACACCCTGAGCTTCTCATCCAAAGCCACGATTGCCTGCATGGCCTGACCTCCACAGTGCTTGCTGCCATCTCACTGGATGCAGTCACAGAGGCTGTGCGTCTTGCCCAGTTCAAACAAACAAGCTACAGTGTTTGCCAGTACATCCCTACCTGTGCTCACAAGCCAAGACTTCCTTTAGATCCCTAAAAGCAACATCTTCCTGGAGAGGAACACGTTGTCCATCACAGGTAGAGCAAAATGTCTGCTGGGGACATTTTAAAGTATGCACAAATTCCTAACACTTGCTCCAATTACACCAACTTGTGTGAATTGTGTAGGAAGTATGGGTCATAGCTTCCATGGGGAAAAAGCAATGCTCCTAAAGTCAGAGGAAGTTGAACTCTAATCCAGATGTGTTATTATTTATGTTCAGGATGCCTCCCACAAGCCTCATGCAATCATGGACGTGACCAAATCTAGCACTTGTGATTGGTTCATTGTCTAGAGCTCAGATTGGTGGTATGAATGCTACACTTGCCCTGGAGTAGAGCCAACGTAGTGTATTGGTGGGAAGAAAGTGTGTCTCTCTTTTTTGCTGTATGTGCTTGCTGTTTGTGGCAAACATGAATGGCAACCCCGCCATGCCACCCTGCCACTTGGAGCCAACTGAGTACAATCTGAAACCTCTAACCTGTAAGAAATAAACTTTCCCTCCCCTGACTTTGGGCATCAGGTACTTTGTTTCAACAACAATAGAAAAAAAAAGTAACGAAGACAAGATATAAAGCTCAGGCTATAGGGAAGGGACATGAAAATATGGTAATCAATGGGAGAAAATAAGGATAAAAAGAAAGAGAAGGAGAAGAAAACAAACATTAGTGTCTCCTTTGCCCCAAGTGTAGCCTCTACCCTGGCATGTTTCAGTACAAACTCCAGCATGACACTGGGAGGTAGGTATTATTTGCCCCGTTTCATATACAAGACCCCTGAAACTACCCAAAGGCTCCACCAGGGAGGGAGCCTGCATTAAAGTCTTGTCTGTGCCCTCCAAATCCTGTGCTTTTTCTGTCCTATCCTGCTACCCTGGCCACTTCATGACAAAAACACGAGAGTCACTATGACCAGTGAGGAGAGCTTTCCATGTTTTATGTGCAGATAATCCAGGTGACTCTGACAAGACAATAAGAAGTCCGGATCCTGCAGAAGCTCCAGAATCAGAGGCTAACATGGGCACTCAAAGTCAGCAAGGGATCCTCAGCCATCAGTGCCTCCCGAGAGCAGGATTCCAGTGACCAAGCCACAGTGACGCAGCACAGAGCTGTGTCTACGCATAAGGACTGTGATGTAAAGAGAAGAGAGGAGTACCAAGGGGCAAGCGCTGTTCCAAAACTAAACTTAACCATAGACAAGTAGGGCCCTGAGGACAAACAGACTCCAGAGACTGTGGGGGAATGAGGGGGATCGGTGGTTCAAATTCCAAGAAGTGGGAAAAGAATCAGAAAGTCTACAGCCTCCTAGAGAAGAGTAAAAGACTTGCCTTGAGAAGCAAGGCCCCTGACCCAGAGTAGGCCCTAGGCAGGTCCTTCTGATGGGCGGCGGGGAAAACCGAGAGAAACCCAGGGATTGTAGAACTTGAGTTTCTCCTCAGAGAAAGGACTGAGGAACCCCTTCCTCCATCCTAGACCTGATTCCTGGCCACACCGAAAAGCGTCTTTCTCCTGCTCTCAACCCCAAATACTGCAGAGTGGAGGGGAAGGGAATGCAGAATGCGAGAGGTTCTTGTGTGTACCCCGGGATGCAGATCTCATCAGAAATAAAGTTGATTGTTACCCTCTGTCTCTGTTCCACAGAGCCCTCTGTGCTGTCCACCTGAGCAGTCTGAAAGCCATCCAACACGGTAAGAGGTCACCCCGGATGAGTCACAGGGTTGCCACACCTCCCTCCACGGGGTGTATAAGAAACTCATGCGTCTAACATCACACAGCTTGCCACCATCCCCGCCTCTCCGGAGTGCGAGAGCCTGCTTCCCATGGGAGCCCCCAGTGCAAAGTTATTTTTCAGACAGTCCTTCCCATGGGGAAGGGGGAACTTGTTGAAAGCCAGAACCTCCAAAGCTCTTCTATTCATAGCAGCTGGAGCCAGAAAGCACCAAGAAGCCTAGGGCTGCTTTGGGTGCTGAGGTGCCGCTCTGTGAGCCCCACCCTTAGGGTGCAGCTTCCTAGTGGGGCCCAACAGGCCAGCTGTGCTTTCCAGGCACACAGGGGAGCCAGCCACAGGAGAAAGAGGAGAAGGCCCGCTGTAGAAGCCACCCCTCAAAGGAATTGGTTGCGATCAACGGCAAAGGATTTCTGAAGAGCTGTGAGGACTAAATGTAGATTTGCCTCCAAAAGCCGCTACAGGGTCAGCTATCTGGCACATCAGGTATCAGAACGAACTAGTCCAGAAAGCAGAGAGGGAAATCATCCCAGACTACAGGGGTGAGGGAGGACTTCCTGTCCCTTTCCTCATGTTGCTGCACTGATCATACCCCCAAATCCATGAAGCTCTTCAAAGTGACCGACGTATTTAATGCACGTGTATTAAAATACCTAGTAAAATCGGCAGTGCTGGCTGGTGGCGGCTCCGGCAGAAGAATCCCCACGTGGTGTTTTGCCAAGAGCCATCCAAGTGCTCCTCTGAACCTACACCATCGAGGTTTGCATTCTCAGGAGTGTAAAGCCGAAACAGCTTGATGATTTGCTAAGCATTTACCCAAGTATAATTACACTTGAGAGGCAGACTAACTTCAAGAGGTACACTTCACTTTGCATCCCCCCAACACAGATGGAAAAGCATTCTGATTGCAGGTGATCTGCCAGCAGAGACTCATCTGGGTTTGGCATAAGGACTGCAGAGCACTGAAGCCAAACGTGAGGAAGTCACTCAGTGGGAGCCTCGTGTGTCTCGGTGACAAAGATCAAAGTCAGTGATGCCTGGGCAGATCAGGATCCTAGCAAATACCAAGAGAATTTGCCTACAGAGACAGTGAGTGAAAGGAAAGGAGAGGAAGGAAAAGACAAAAGAAAGCAAGCAGGGAAAGAGAGAGCGAAGGCAGAAGGGTGGGGCGAGAGGAACACAAAAAATAAAAATAAAAAAGAATGAAGTCCAACACATTCTTACCAGTCTGAGCTAACAGACACTCCCCAGGTTCACCACTCTATAAATTCACTGAGTAATTGTGCAAATTCCCTGGACAGTTCTCAAATATTCTTTGTCTCCTCTCCCTCTCCTCTACCATGGAAAAATGTGTTCAATTAAAGTGCAGAAAGCTCTGTAGAGAGTGCTACCATATTTGGTAAGAGTTAGGCATAAAAGTGTGTGAAATTTGCTTATATCTTCATGGATGCCCATGCAGGCAAATTATTAGTATACATGAGCAACTGAACGTGGTTGGACCTAGGAGAGGATAGGGGTGCAGGCAGCTGGATGGGGGCCAGGGATGGAGGCAGAGCTTCCTTGAGTACATTTTTACCCATCTTGATATTTGAACCATGAATCTGCTCCATCTACCAAACTCAATGGAAGAATAATAATATGTAAAATAATTTATCCCCAAGGCAGCCTGCTTCGCCCCTTCGATCTCACATCAGACCATGGGAGAAAGACCCTCATGGCCTTCCTCCTCCCTCCACTGCACCCTCACTTTCCCTCCTTCTCCCAGTTGAGCTGGGTGTTGGGTCTGCTCAGCACCAGGACATCTCAGAGTGCAGCTCAGTCGGGACTGCGATAGCTGTCCGGTCCTTGGAGTAATGGTGTCGAAGTTCCAAACCTGAAATCTAAAAGTAAACAAAGTCTACACCTTTCCGTGGAGACTGGGAATGGAAACACTTGGTAGGTAGATGTACTCTGGAACCTGAGGGACGTGTGGTTCCAAGCAGATGCTCACCTCAGGCTGCCTGGGCTCAAGGCCAGAGGCGGTGCTTCTCCTGGAGCCTGTTTCCTCCTCTGTGAGACTGGCATGGTGAGGACTCTGAGAAGGGGAGCAGAGACACCAGTGCAGGGCCTCGGTGAGAGAAGTGCTTCCAGTGGCAGTGACTGACAATGCTCCTAGCCTGTGACTCTTGCCTGAAGCACACTGCTATCCTGACAGCAGCACAGTGTGGAGGAAAAGAAGACAGGCTTTGGGGAACTCTGCAAGCGATGCAGCATTGATCTGCGGTGACTGACAGATGCTTCTAAAGCCAGCTTCTACCCCATTTCCATTACACTGGTGTACCACTGAAGACGAACGGCATAATCTGGCCTCCAGGTTCCCCACCTGATGAACGGACATGCCCAGTACTACTTGCCAGGCCTGCTCTGAGGAGTCAGCAGGGCAGGAATATAACAGAGCTCCTAGCATAGAGTTGGCCTTTTTTTCAATTTTGGTTCCTGGAAATGGGAACCTAGAGGGAATGGTGACAGACCAGGATCCAGATGAGTAACTTCTTCCATGCAATATTTTGTTAGTGCTACTGTTACTAATTCCATCACGGAGACGCTACTGATTTGTTGGTGTTTGTTTGTTTGTTTGTTCGTTTGTTTGATTTTAGGTATACTATGGACAGAAATGCTGGAAAGAATGCCAAAGGCCAGTGATGAGCGCATCCCACTCTCACTATGTCCTTGTGAAAACAGGACAGCAGTGTTGTTACACAAACCCTCAGGAACCTTGAAAAGCCCCTTCCATAGGCCTTGTATGTTTGATGCCTGTGGCGGACTGCTGCTAAGCACCCCTTTCTCCATAAAACAAAATTATTTTCAGTTTTATTCCCTCTCTGTGAGTAATATTCATTATTTTTATGTGTTTGTTCTTTAGTTTTAAAGCAATTAACCACATACAATGAAAGTTCTATTACAAATGTATTCAAAATTTAATATAAAGTATTTCATTTATGAGCTAATATTTGTAACCTCCAGGCAAAATATTAAAATTTTCAGTTACTCTTTGAAATTTTAAACACAAATAAAAGCTCTAAGTGGTCACATAGGAGGGCAGGACTAAAGTAATGCATGTTCTAAGGTTTTGTCTTGGCATTCATTGGGATCCCACTGTTTATTCCAAATCAATGATTTACACACAGAAGTGTGAGTCCTCGAGGAGACAGGAGCCCAGTGCAATGCCTGGGAACGTGAACACGTCCAGGCCATACGTGCTTCCCTGAAAACCAAGCAGAGCTGAGGCTGCGTGCAGCAGATCTCTGCCTCGTACAGGGAATTCTCCAAACCAGTCTCCGCGCAGAACACGGTCTTCATCAAAGAACAAAAAACCAAAATGTGCTGACTCGAGACGGACCTATGTATTACTGTCTCAAAAGTAATGCTAATAATCCTTTAGAATATGGACAAGAGTGCTCACTTCGGCAGCATATACACTAAAAACTGGAATGAATATGGACTAACAAGGTATTTCTAGGTACAAGTATTTTTATCACTGACAATTTTAGAATTGCCCACATATGGTGATAATGAAAAGCAAACCAACTTTTACTTGGTTTTATTGTTTTTAAATTCCATGCAGACATTGCCGACACTAGGGCAGACTATTCCCACCCATACACCTCCCCGCCTCTGCAACACTCGCCCACAGGCCCACGCACCCACTGGTCAGCAATTTGACTGTGGGGGCTCACTTGAGATTTGGACCTGCTGAAGAAGATATGCATCTGAAGTGCCACTATTCGCAGGCACCTGGGTCCCTTTGATAGGCCCTGCCCATTCTCACAGCAGTCCTTAAGTGCTTAGCTCCCCCAGCCTTCGGGGAAGTGTACCTTTATACCAAAATTCACAACAGTGGCCAAGAACCTGTAATGACCTTGGGTATATCAGCTATTTACACCAACCAAATCTGAGCTGGGCTCTGGAAGTCACTCATATTCTCACTTAACGTCCAATCACCCTCTGAAGCCTGAAGCAATGTACAGAAAACTCAGACTTCGTTTTCCCCTACACCATTGATCCAGCCAAGATGGGGCCCGATGGGGCCCAACTCCCACCCAGAGCATATCTAAAGCAGAGATTCCTGCTAATCAGAGAAGCATCTGTGGACAAAGCTCTTCCTCCAGTTCTGTCTTTGTATTCCAGGTTGATTATCCTGGGGCTTGATTTAACAAGAGGGTGTCACCCAGGCTCAGGCTGCTGGCTGGCTGACATCAAACAGCCTCACTCAGGATAATATCATAAGGATGAGTTTATCATAGCCAAGTTTGCCCCATGGTCCCTGTCATGGTTTATGTCAGTGGCCCCCAAGCCTCATGCCTTTGCATTATGCATTTGTGATTGGTTCATTGTCTAGTGCTTGGATTGGGGGTGTGAGTGCTACACCGGCCTAGGGGTGGAGCTAGGATGTGATGTAATGGCAGGAAGAAGAAGTGTCACTCTCTTTTGCCGGTTTCCGCTTTCGGTTTGCAACTGTCATGAACCACGGCCCCGCCATGCCACCCTGCCTTGGAGCCAACTGAGTATGGACTGAAACCTCCAAAAACTGTAAGAAATAAACCTTTCCTTTCCCAACTTTGGGCATCAGGTATTTTGTCTCAGCAATAAATAAAAAGTAACTAAGACAGCCCCAGTGATCTAGAAAGCTGGTTTCTCTACAACTTCCAGAGGAAGTCAGATGCTCTAGAATTAAATCCAATGAATAACACATGCAGGTCAGCCTATCCATTTACAGTGGGAAAAGTAGCATTCCCAAGACTACAAGGCTAATGCCCCTCTCTGGCTGTTCCCTTAGTGTGGACTTCTCCGTTTGGGGTGCCTTTGTCCCTCATGCATGGCTTCTCTCAAGTTCTCTGGAAGTTAAAATGAAAACCATGGGACCCAGATTTTTCCAATGAGGTAAGCTCCCATGAGATTTGACTTAGCACTACTCAGAATCTGATTTCATTAAAAGAATAGCATTGAAAGTGTCTGTAAGGCATCAAGGGCCAACGACAGGAAATCAACTTTCGGGCATCCTCATAGCAAACAATATCTTTGACCAGAGGTGACAGTGTGGGGTCATCCTGTACTGTCGCATCCTGGCCTCTGTTCCAGGCTTCAGGGAACCCAGCACAACCCTCTGACAAAGAGCTCATAACAATTTTAATGTCCACTGTGTTTAGCTAGAAGGGGTTTTGTTATTTCCAGTGTCCTTGGAAACCAGATTAGAAACTAGAAGATTTGTGGTGAGTGTGTAACTTGGATAGACAATACTGAGGAATGCTTTGTGTAGGAGATGTTTACAAGGACACCTATAACCTCACTGTCCCCTCAGGAAGAATCCTATCCCAGCAGTGATGGCCAGGTATTGACAGGCATTGCCTCCCTTAACTTCACTGTTTTATGCTGTAATAAAAGTTCTTTATTATACTGTATTAATATCACTGCCTTAATGACAAGACAAGGAGTTATACCCATGGGCTGACACTTCCCATTTAATTTTATTTAAGCAGTCTAATTTATTTCTACTTAATTCAGCAATCCTATTTCTAGACTCCCCTGGGCCAACTCCTCCCATTTTATTTAATTAGCATAATTTATTTCCATTTAACTAGTCTACCTTATTTCTAAGTTATTTGTGGGCATCTCACTGCTACCCTATTAGTTGATGGGCATTTTTGAAGTCTTTTTTCTGAGATTTCTAAAAATAAGATGATGCAGTATAAACTAAAAACCCCTCTCAAAATAGTTAAGTTTCTCCATAGTCATTAAAAGCTGTCCCATAGAACAAGAAATTAATTTGAACACTTTAAGGACTGCTATTTTATTTTAACATCATACACCAAATCACAAATCAAATGTAAGGCTCTACTACATTGGATAATGGTGACTTACTGACTCCCAAAGATGTCATCACAGATACCTAAATATTAACAGAGAAGTACTAATGGGGACAGAGACCTTACTGGCTATTCAGCTCCCAGAACTCGGAACTGGCGGGTGGTTTGGGGACAACATTGACAAAGGGATGGAAACAAGTGGCTCCTTGAGTGCCTCAGATTCCAAAATTCTAGAATTTTTATATAAATGGACTCTTATGAGACCTCTAGAAACTTTGATGTATTTAAATTAGTTTGCTATTTTATTAAAAGCTACTGCAGAATAACAGTTGGCAATGCAAAATGTTAATCTTCTAACAAAAATCTCTGCCAATATAGTTTTGTCTCTTTGTTTCACGGGATCAGTGGAAGTTTACCTAGAAACATGCTTTTGACAAACTCATTGCCTTCAGAAGATTTGTCATCTGTCAAAAGTTATTCCTGAACTTTCAAACTTCCTGCTATATTTTTTGTAAGAATATGTTCACTAAAGCCATTAAATTATATTCCAGGGGTCAACCAAAAGTTTTGAAGCAAATATTCTATAGCAGGACAAGATGAATCTTTCTTGAAAGGAGGAGTGTACTCAAATGTGGAAAAGTTTTATTGTACCCATGCCCATGGAGAAAATTTTAAATGAAAACTAAATGTTTATTAAAGTTTTTGGCATAGCATACCTTTTAAAAACAGAGATTCCTGCCTGTTAATTTTTCTCATCTTAGACTTTAAGAGGCAGATTGGCTAAAAAACAGAAAAACAAAACAAAACAACCTTCATCCTTCAAATCATAAGCCAGTAGACCCACACTTGCAGAAGACGGGCATGGATGAGCTGGCACCATCATCACAGAAGCATGTGACAGCTGAGATGTCCCTGTTTCCCAAACTTCACTTATCACCCTGTCATTTTCAGGATTTCTCTCCTATTATACACTGCTCATATTCATATTCACTTATTTGTTTTGTAATAAATTTCTTTAAATCAGCATACTTGATTCCATGTATGAAGTTTGACTTTGCATTAGCATTAATGTCTGTGAAATCAAAGATTTGATATGTATGCTAGACTATCTCAGTGTTCATCAGTTTCATTTCCTCTTATTGGTGAAACATGATGAACACCCTTCCCAAACTCCCTTGCATTAGTTTGGCACCTGAATTACAGCCAATGGATGTGGGCAGCACTAATACTTAAAATTCCCAAGCCTGGTACTCCAAACATCCTCCACACACTTCTGTGCTCTCCTTCTGCCATTGTGTGACTAGAAACAACAGACTCTGAGATGCCAGCGTCCTGTTTCCTGGCTGCTCAGAGGAGGACTGGCCAGACGAGAATCCGGCTCTGCATCCATTGTGATGTGACACTGAGTTGCAGTCACCATGTCAGGACCCACCCCCAAGTCACTCTGCCATATTAGTTTATTACAGCAAAAAGATAGAAAGGAAATGCAACAATGGAGAAGGCTCAGACTCTGGGACCAACCAGACACTGGGTGCTCACCGCCCTCCTGAGCTGAGCCGTGTGCACGACACAGTCACGCACCACTTAAAGACAAGGCTATGCTGAGAAGCACCTCACCTGACCACCCCATTATCACAGGAATGTAGTGTCTGTAAACAAACTAAAAGGGCTTGGACACCACTATGTGACATAATCTATGGAATGCCTAGTCACCGAAGCATCCTCATGTGCTTCATGACTACACCTAAGTCTCACAGCAATGATGTGTAACAACGTGCAGTGCATACTGTCAACCAAGAAGCTCTTCCAAGCCTGGTGTGCAGAGGTTTTATGAGGTGATTTCACACATGGCTGACCACCTTGTGGCTGATCTCAACTGCACAGGCTGCAAAGATTAGGCTGGGTTTTAGTGGCTCAAGACCTCCCACCATAGAGCACACTGATAGCATAAACTGTCTGAAGTGGCCTACCACCTTCAGGGAAGAAGATCCATTCTCCATTGTTAGTGGGAGTGTAAACTGCTATAACCACTGTGGAAAGCAGGATGGAGATTACTCAGAAACCTATAACTAGAGGTTCCTTTTGGCTGAGCTGTTCCGCTTCTAGCTATCTTCCTAAAAGAGTTAAAGTCATCCTGCCACAGTGCTACGTGAACACCCATGTTGACAGCATACACTTTATAATAGCTAAGTCTTGCACACAAAGACATTCTTAATGGCAAGATAATCCAAGGATTTAGAACTTATCTCCCAGGAGCTGGGTAAGAGCGAGAAGTTTTCATAACCAGCCCACACCTGCTTAGTTAATCCTTTTAGTGCACTGCAGAATATTTGTTATCAGCATAGCCTAATCTACTCTGACTAAAATATAATGTACATTTTAATATAAAACATTTGAATTAGAGAGTCATCTAATACACATGAAAACAAATGTACAGACAATAAAGTAAGTGTGTTCTGCATAGCAAACATACCATACTTTGGAAAACATACCATACTTAGGAAACATAGTATGAAGAAGTTGCTGAGCCCAGCTCTATGCTCAGCTTCCTCAGAGGGGAGCACGGTGGTGTGAGAGGGAGAAGGGGCAGCACAGGCCTGAAGCAGCAGCTCACAGACAAATCAGGGCAGTTCCCTCAGCCAAGACGCCCAAGGATGAGTACAGGATGCTCCAGGAGCCGCCAGCCTTCTCCCTCAAGCCCCTGGCCTCCAGACTGCTTAGATTACCTTGGGACACAGTGCTAGGTCCCAATCCTGGCCCCCATCTCTCCTCCAGGTGAACCAGTTTCTTAGGTTCTGTTCCTTTATAGCAAAGCAAGGTAAGGGCGTACGGGGACTACCAAGCTATGGACCTAAGATTGTGACTTGTAAACCAGAGTCCTTAACCACCTGACTTACTGCTTTCTGTTACCTTATAATTAGAACACAGGAGATTGGTCTAGTTTGACCCAACCAGTTGTGACTACAGAGTGTCAGAGAAAGGTCAAATGTCACCAAAAGAGCACTGGAGCTCCTAAAGTCATGCAGATAGGGCAGAAACCATCAGCTTATCTGGCATAACAAGGAACCTTAGAATAATAGAACAATGGCAGAAAACCCATCATCCAAATAAACTGCAGATATTCCAGAATGGGAAGCTGGCCCTTCACTTAAAAATTACATTTCATCTGAACTGCCCTTTACTGCTAAGGGTCAATCTAATTATTCATGACAAATGCCAGTGGCTCTGCAGTGCCTCCATCAATCCTCAGAAGAACAATCTGTAAAAGGGAAGGCTGAGAAGAGAAGCAGTCTCCGTTTCACAGGTGGTGCGAACAGCTACTCTGCGGGCTGCAGTTTAGAGTTACAGCTCAGTTGGCCCTGGACGAGACTCTGTGAAAAGCACAGGACTAGCCCTTGTCTTCGAGCTTTTCTGAACCTAGTTGTTTGTGAGGGTCTATGATCCTGCTTCTAACTGCTCCTTAAAGCAAATCCCAACCGTTTATAAGCTGGTCAGCAGCAAACAGCTTCAGTGTTTTGTTCGGTTTTAGCCCTAGCTGGCTCCATGATACAGTTTCCTGAGAAATGTATGCAAGCTCGGTGCCTGAAGCTCGTTTGCTACAGGCTCACAATTCCTTATCCAAAATTAAGAAATCCTAAAACTCTGAAAGTAGAAAAATACAGATCTATAATAACCGCAAAATCATTTGACAACCAAAAAATGAGATTTCTATATTTCCTAGCATACCCCATTTTGTTTGAATGTTACTACATTCACCATTAAAATATTAATGGGTTCGATTACCGGGTGCTGCCTCAGGCCCACTGAGAGTATTAGGTAACGGTCAGAAGATGCCTCGCACCCCCATTCCGTACCTTACTGAATTTCAAAACACATCTGCTTCCAACCCTTTGGATAAAGGACCATAGATTTGTTCAGTCGACAAAGCAAGATCTTGGGGTCAGACCAACAGAACGGATTTGAATCTCTCCATTGTAGAGCAGAGACTCCACCTCTCTGACTGTGTGGCTTGTGACTCACAGCAGTCGCCTTTTTGTGGGCATGTGGTCGAGGAGATGGGATTGAACAAGACAAGTTACATGAGGGATCTGAGTCTTCCTGGTACTTCATCTGTGAACAACAAAGTATATTTTTCTTCACCTGCTAACTTCTCCTGTCTTTCCACAGAATCCAAGCATAGTACTATGGTGATCAAAATACAGAAAGTATAGGAAGAAACAACTCACTTCCAATGAAAGGAAAGCCCTAAAGTGGAGACTGGTAGGATGATTTATCAGAAATGCTTCCCTGCTTTCAATTAGATGCTCAAACGTAGCTGCAGATAAAGACTAGAACTCACACAGATGGATCCCTCAGAGGTGGGCTTCCGGCTTCTCTTGAGTTGACTTTTTACAGCCTATGAACAGATTCAAGCAATCGGTGCAAATATACAGGCAGGTGTAATCTCTCTTCTCCACTGGTCTTGGCATCCTGGTGAGTGATGGGTATAGGCAATGCCAGCATATTGATATATGCACACCAGAACCCCACACTTGGCTTTATCATCTGTTCCCCTTCTGGGATGGACTCTTTAGGAACAAGCTCCACTGCAGTCCAACCAACTCCAAAGGCTATAAAGCATCAAGATACATGCAGTAATGCCTCCGTTTATGAACGCTTCTACTCATGAACAGTTGCATTCACGAACAGAAGCATTTGGCAAAATTTTGTTTCCTTTGGTGAACTCTGCATCAGGGGACTAACATTACCAAAGCCATCTGCTCCGTATAAACATGAAAGCAGATGTCTTCCCCACAGTCACAAAGTGAATTAAGTTCCTGAACTGAGGTACCACATTTGACTTGAAATCTATGGACATGAAAAGCACAGGAACCTAATATAAGTTTAATGAACATTTCCTAAACCTATAGAAAAAGATGTAATATGCAAAGCAACTACAGACAGAAATCGAACTTCGATTTTAGGCACATTTTTTAATAAATAGAAGTAGCAAAAAAAAGTCTTTGTCCTTTCAGTCTTCTCAAGTGCAAATATAAGTAATATAACTCTAGGTTTTTAAAAACATAGACAGTGAGGCAGCCTCTGCAGGCTCTGGGAAGAGTACTGGGGTCACCGGGGAGGCCTTCCCTGCACACAGAATGGGGGAAAGTACCCCATGTGCCACTGTTTCTCACACTCCACTTCACATTTTCTAAGTGCTTCTCTCGATTCATTCATTTGCCCACCATCTATCTTTCCATCTGATGAAAGCCTTTCCCCCTTGAAGCACATAACCAGAGGTATGCAAATACACACAAGTCACAGCCCCTAGCGGGGGAGATGAACAGGTTTTTCATTTAACAGTTTATGATGAACTGGAGGAATGCTTTCTTGTTATAGGAAAATCTTCACTACTGGAACACAAACCCTTTTTTCACAAAAAGGTAAAATCTGTAATTTTGCTGCTGAGATAGCTGAGCTGAGTGTGGGTCTGCAGGTCTGGAAGCAGGAGCGGTATACAATGGATTCTGCATGAGAAAGGCATGGGAAATTCAAGGCTTCTGAGAGAACCCAAGAAAGTGCAGACTGGTGCCAATAACTTTGAGCTCCAAATGACAAGAAATGCCATCCTGGGTGAAATGCAACCCTGGGTGACTAATGGTCATGAGAAAGGGGAGTTTTACGCAGGAAGCCATGAAAATTTCACAGGGCAGTCACATTGGCAAAGGTTTAAAGCAGTCCAGTTATTACTATAAGGCACCATAAAGCTGAGTATCTTTTAGTACACACCTACTTTATGGCTGCCCAGTCGGTATGTGTCTGGAGCTCACCAGCTCCATGATTCAGTGTTTTGACTCAGAATGAGCGGGGGTTGGAGCTACAACAGTGCCAGCTGAGAGACTGGGGCCAGGAGCAGCCTGCAGGTGAGCTAGTGTCCCTCTCATATAGAAATGGGCTTCTCCCCAGGGGCTACTTTCCACGTGGGCTACTTTTAGTTATCTCACACATGACAGCTTCAGGGTAACTAGACAGATTTGCAGTGGTTCTGGGCTCCAGATCACACATGATGGAAGCAGCATCGCTTTTCATTATTTAACCTTGACACTGTCTGAGGACATCATAGCCTGCCCTGAGTCAAGAGGCAGGGAATTAGACACCACCACATGGTGGAGGAAAAGCAGGATTCCCAAGGGCAAGGAAAACAGGTGCTATTGTCATGGCCACCTTTGTAAAGTACAGTGTCACAAAAATAACAGAGGTTGGGAGCTGAAAAATCAGACCCTACCTGAGCACTTAAATACCAGATGCTCCTGCAACCAACTTTATAGCTCACCTTTGCTCCCACTGCCTGAGACTCACCCGCCCCTCCCAGCATTCTCTGTGGAAAAGCACCTGACATCTGCCCACAGCTGCCTGGCCCACATCCCCTCACCTCCCAGCCCCTCCGCACCTCTCTCACCACTCATCACCCTACCTTCCCCTCCTTTCCCATGGCCCCAAGGCTGAGCCTGATGCCTTGAACACTGCTTCCTAAAGCTGCCATACCAAATCCACACCCTGAGTAGTTTGAAGCAACAGAAATCTACTCTTGCACTTCTGGAGGCTGGAAGTCTGATGTGAAAGTATAGCCAGACCATGCTCCCTTTGAAGTTTCATGGAGGAAACTTTCTTGGCTTCTGACACTGTCTGACATTGCAAGCCATGCCTGTTGTCCTTCGGCTCTGAACAGCACTATTCCAGCCTCGGCCTCCAGACCTCATGGTCTCCTTCCTTCTTTTTCAGAAGGACAAAGTCATTGAATTAGAACCCACCTGTCCCACTCCATTCTGGGAACAGTAGTTAAATACAATAAACTAGGTGGCTTAAAAACATGAGAAATGTATTACAGCTCTGGAGGGCAAGAACTCCAACATCAATGCCCCGGCTTAGCTGATGCCTGGTGAAGGCCACTTCCTAGACATCAGGCTTGTGCAAAAAGGGCAGTGAGTTCTCTTGTGCCCTTTTATAAAAGCACTCATCCCACTTATGAGGGCTTCTTCCTGATGAACAAACCACCTCTTAAAGATCCCACTCAGTCCCTTCCACCTGCAGAGCAAAGCCACTATTAGCAGGGCTCACCTGCTCAGCAGGACTTGGTCAAACATAGCTTGGCAAGAAATATGCCAATGTCTTTGCCATCAACTCTGATCTATTCCAACCCCCTCCTGTAGCACTAATGAGTGTATTCACACACACACACACACACACACACACACACACACTGAAGCCACCTCGATCCTGACCACAGAGAATGGTGATCAGGGAGCCACATGTGAGGGATTATTGATTTTCTCTCCTTTCAGCTTTTCATCAGTGCCCACATCGTTGTGATAATGGCTTTCTTTGCCTCGCTTCTTTAGAATAAGATGTTAGCAGAATGACCCCAACTTTTTCTATCATGCTCAAAGAATGTGGGCAAAACTGCAGCTTTTTGCATGTTTTTAAAACCATCCTCTTATGAATCCAAATCTAGATCATAATTACAACAAAGAAGGAGAGCTGTGCAGGAGAAAGACTAACCTGAATTTTACGGGTTTTAATCTAAGAGAAATAAAACTACAAACTCATTTTGTGGGAATCTCTGTGCTTACAAATGGTGCCTCAGGACACTGAGACAGAGCTATGTTTGCAAGGGCTACATTCCCACCCTGATCTGGGAGAAGTGGCCTGTCCCTATCCTATTCTGTTCTGACACATACGATGTAAGCAAATTAAACAGCACACTTAAATGTATTCACTCACGTGGCTTCACAAAGAAATACATATGTTTACATTCATACACACTTTACAGCTAATATCCTAAAATAAGCTTAGTGCTGCATAGTACATTTTTCCCTGCAAATACAATATCTGAACTATTACAAATTTGTACAAGTTGTTTTCTTCATGTCTGGACAAACCTCTGCTTTCCCGGATACACCATCTATGGAGGAAATACTAAGAGGCCCCTCTCCTCTGACCTGAAGATTGAACTCAAATCATGACTGCTCTAAGTAAAAATATAAAAACCACTGTGGAAACCAATCTGACCGCAGGCCTAACCTTTTGCCCAATTAAATAAAAGAGGGGGTCAGCTGTGAGAACATACACACAGGAGTGCTGCCCCAGGCACCCACTGGCCCTGTGCTGGGTTTAGTGTGCAGGGTGGGAGGGCACTGCCACAGGCTCTGAAGCTCCATGCCCTGCAGCTGAGGTCCTCGCTATTGGCGCCGGTCCATGCCTTCCCATTCCCCTCAGATGGTCTGACTTCTTCTAAGCTCGCATGTGGGGAGAGAATATGCTAGGCCTCCTAAAATAGGCTTGTCAGTCTGCTTAAAAATGTGTCTGTTTTGCTTTTAGAAAAAGTCAATGGGGTTTTCAAAACTCCTACATGGAGACAGATGAAATAACTAAAATCCTATCCAAGTGAGAGTTTTTTCAACTCTCCTTTCAAAGTCATCGAACCCAAATTACCTTCGAGGGGGTTTTAAATAGTTAATTTATTGTATGCACTGACAATCTGAGAAAACCCAGCACATGCAGTTCTGGTGATCTTCCCTCTATACTGCTGCCTGTTCGAGTGATTTTGAAAGAACTTAGTGGTCTCTGGTCCCAAATAAGCCCACTGTCTCCCCTATGAGTGTATCTTTGTATGTTTGGACTGTCACATATTTAGTAAAAGTGGTTAAAACACTTATTTAACAGAACAAGTTGCCAAATCAGTGAGAACTGGGTTCCCAGTTTCAGTTCCACCACTTAGCAGCTATGTGACTTCAGGCAAATCGTGATTACTCCATGAGACCAGTTTCCATAGTGCAGGCGGGAATCATAATCACTACCACCCATGGACCATGTGAAGGCTGAATAAGACAGCGTGCATAACTCGTGGAGGTGGGGCTTCATTGTGTCACAAACAAATGGTTGACAAAACACAGAGCTATGGTTCTGCCCCCATGTCTGGCTTGGGCTGGTGGGAGAACAGCAGGCCATGCCATTCCCCTCAAGAACAGGGCCTTTCAAAGTCATCGAACCTATGGTCACTATTGTCTAGGACACCATTATTTGCCAGGGGAGGAAGAAAGGAGCCTGTGAAATCACACACTCACTCGACAGGCCTTGCCCTGGAAGTAACGTCTATCCCCAAGTTATGTCTTTCCACCTCACCTATCTTCAGGAGAAAAGGGAAGGTGGGCAGTGTCACGCACCCAGAAGGAAGCAAACCAGAGCTGCCTGTGAACAGCTCTGAGGCAGCCACAGGTTCTGGTAATGCCATATATTTGTCCCTTTTCTCCTACAATTAGACTGTCTGAGGAAAATGTTACTTCAGAATGGAAACATTCTGTAGTTCAGGTCATGAATGTCCCCCACAGGTTACGGAAAGTGGTGGAACCTTTGGGAGGTGCGGCCTCATAGAAGGAAGTTGAAGTTGGGCCGCTCGTTCTTTCCAGTCTCTTTTTGACTTCCAGGCCATGGTGTACACTGCCACCAACAGCCCACAGTACCAGAGCCACGCAACACGGACTGAAACCTTTAACATCATGAGAAAATAAACTTTGTCACAGTGACAGAAAGCTAACACACATTCTGCACCCTATCCAACCAGTGTTAGCTGTGCCTTTTGCTTAATAAGATCACTTTGAGATACTGCAGAAAGGCTGGAGCAGCAAACTTTGGAGCTCATGTCCTGGGGTAGGAAGAAGTAAAACAGACACAATCACCACCTTAGGGAGTAGTAATTACTATGTGACAAAAGAAAGCAAGGTAAGAGCGGAGACTGAGTGCAATGGCCTGAGTTCTCTGTGAAGAGGGACAGTCGGGCAGAGGCCATAGGGGATGACAGGGTCAGCAAAGCAATTCCTGAGAGAAGAAACAGCAAGGCCAGGGCACAGTGCTTGGCACACATGAGGACAGAACGGAGGAACAGAGAGCCATTTCACAGCTTGCTGTGCAGCTGCCACACTGCAATTCTTCAGCCGCAGCTTTGTTAAGATGACTGTCTTGTTTTGTTTCATTTTACATGGCTAGCCTACCAGTAATTCTCACCATGAATTGGATTTTAAAACAGAGTTTTACTGATTTCTTGAATGAACCAAAAAGATGAAAATAAGGAAGCCAAAACTTCCTACTGCCAGCTTACACTAAGTGCTCAACAAACTGTAGCCAGATTGCCCCATGTTACAAGTAGAACAGACAAGACTACACCCCTGAATTCCCAAATAAAGAGCTGTGCTTACATTTTTATTGCAAGAGAAGGTGGCAGTGGGGGGGGTATCACTAGCTTATGTAGGATTCCATGCCCTAAATTCATAGATAAGAAAAAGAAAATACTCTCCTATCAACAACAAGATGTAAGAAAGCAAACGTACCCAGAACGTTTTTGTGTTGTTGTCATTTTTTGTTTTACTCCCAGGTACAGATGCTTCTGCTCAGTGCTGGTGCTGACGTCAGCCTCCTCAGCCACAGAGCTAACTAACTGCACATCCACAGGGTTCACTCTCTAACCTGCGCCCACTGCAGTGCCCTCCGAATGCTGCCAGGCCTCTGAGACTGCCCAGCTGGACGCTTCCTACAGACTCTGCTTCTCCAAAAGCACGAGGAGAACAGCCCTAGGTTATGGGGCTGCTCTTCAGGTGGGGATCAAATCTCTGCAGAACATCTTCGTGAGGCAAGAACTTCCTCCCTATTTTAGAGTCAACAGAACTGGTGCTCTGAAAAGTCAAGGTAACCAGTACATCAGTGGCTGAGCCAGAAATGCAACCAAGAATTCAGCAGGCTCTGGAGACAGGCTCTCTCACCCCATCTCACCGAGCTTCAGGTTTGGAGCACCCAGCACTGAAGTTTCTAACACCAGAGGGCGCATTTTCCTCCCGAGCTACTGAGCTTCCCGGATCCCTGAAAACCTTCCCAGCCTGATCATCATTCTCGCATTACACAGGATTACTAGGAAGAGACAGTGCCTAGTTACACGCTAACATGGTGTGTGCATGGGGGACAGGAGAGGTTAAGGTATATCGCTCATGAACCCCGTTCCCATGCCTGAGCAGTGTAGCAGTACAGACACGCTGTGCTCACTGTCGAGTTGTAATTGTGCTATGTTCCTAAGCTATACTGGCACAGATCTGCATTTCAAGAAAATAAGTCCTAATTACACTAACTCTGACATATGTAACATATCGAGCAACCCGAGGTCTCCTGTATCAGTCAGCCTGTTATATACGTTACAGCTCAAATTCACTCACTTTGTCATAGTAAGTCATGCCTTTGAAATAAATAGCAGTGACTTTTTCAAAGCAGAGAACAATTTTTTCCATGTCTCTTTATCCAACCAGGGGTATCCATTGTAAACAGCCACTCGAATTGTATTAATAATGAAGGCTTTCTCTGGTTTTATGATCTGAAAATCTCACAGTTAATTGCAGTCACCAATTTCCGGTCTTCCTCCATGGTAGACTGACCATAAAAGACTGGGTTTCACTATCTGATTTATTGTTTCCATCCCATATTGTCAATGACCGATAAGCATCACAAATGCTGAAACATTATGTACATGGGGACACTGTCCTACATCTCCCCTGGCCAACATACGAGGCCCCAGTGCACCAAGGTAGAGAGCAAGTTTTCAAATAAAATCTTTGTTTAATGAGTACCAAAGACCTGTCCACAGTTAATTTATGAACTTGAGAAAACTAAATCAGAGGATCACAATTTACAAACCAAAAGGGCTTCAGAAAAGTTGAGAGGAACCTAATTACTGAGTTTAAAAGGCAAGGGTGATTCAGCCTGTTAATAGTGCAAAGTAAGACATAATACTAACTCAAGCCTCCTTAAGAAGTCTGCACTCACTGAAGTCTAGTCTTGGAGGAGCAGGAGAGTGTATATATGGGATGAGTGAGCTGAAGATTCAGGCTTGAGCGCATTCCCTGAGGCCCAGGACCACAGAGCTGGAGAGTAAGGGAGGGGCTGGGAAAAACAACGGGGAATGGAATTCTGGGACCTCTTTGTGCCGTGCATATAAATCATTAAAGCAGACCCATGATTTAACACTAATACAAACTAGGGCTCCCAGAAAACTAAATTTCTCTTCCCACAAATGACTCATAATACAAGTGAACTGGGCCACAACATCACCTCAGCAAATGCCAGGAAATATGACACCAGCATAAAATATACCTCGTAGGAACTAATGACCTAGGCTGTCTCCAAAATCTTCCAGGCCCCCACTGAATTTCTCATTCCCTACAGGACCTTTCCCCAATAGACCAATGAAGTCATTCTTCTTAAACACACAGGATTCCCAAAGGCAAGTCCCATGGTTTGGGCTGCTCAGGTACTGAGGAGCAAGAGCCCAGGTCGAGAGTCACGGCTGAGCTTCCTTGGGAGGACTGTCCTTTGTTTAGAGACTGTGCCCTTCCCGATAATTAGGATACAAATGCTATGCTTTAAATGATGAAAACTTGTTTGGAGTTGTCAAGGTCTTGCTTAATTTGGCTACACAAAAAACTTAATGAGTCCCAATTTTTAAGAATTTATCAACCCATAAAATCTGAAGGTCTAAAACTTGTTAGTCGCTACTGGGATGGTGGACTGGGTCCAGCAGATTGTGGGGCCTTAGTCAGCCACGCTCAGTGGCCTTGTTTCAGTCCAGGAGGCAGGAACCTTGCTCGAGGACTCTGGGTTCAATTGGGCTGGCCTGGGGATGGCTTGCGACCAGCACTGCCAGCTGCAGAGTTCATATCCACACCCCTAGGACAGGGGATTGTACCCACAGGGCTCTGCCAGGCCCAGTTCTCCACGTCCAACTTCTGCATCTCAATTAAGACCAGTTCTCCACATCCAGCTTCTGCATCTCAATTAAGAGTGACAAGAATCTGCAGAGAGGTGGAGATTGCCTGAGGTGAGTTCCGTGACCTGGGGAAAGTTAGAGACATATATTCAGGCTTTTGAGTTCCTGGGGAGCTACCGGGACACTGGACTGGGTCCAGCAGATTGTAGGGCCTCAGTCAACCATGCTCAGCGGCCTTGTTTTAGTCCAAGAGGCATGAACCTTGCTTGAGGACTCTGGGCTCAACTGGGCTGGCCTGGGGATGGCTTGCAACCAGCACTGCCAGCTGCAGAGTTCATATCCAAACCCCTAGGACAGAGGATTGTGCCCCAGGGGTTTCTCTAGCCCCAGTTCTCCACATCCTGCTTCTGTCTCTCAATTTAGGGGGCCAAGTACCTGCAGAGGAGCTGAGACTGCTCCAGTAGCTGAGGGTGCAGGAGGAGATTTGCAACACACCCAGAGGAAGCTTTGGAACACCACTCAAACCAAGGAAATAAAGAAACATGACAAAAGGGAAGACCAAAAGGCAGGCTCAAATCACCAGCCAATCCCAAGAAAGCCTGGGAGCCATGTACATAGAAGAAAATAGAAGCCATACACCTGAAATGACTGAAATGATATCAACTGAAATAAAGAAGCAACTAGGGGAAACTATGGAGAAATTCAAATTAGAAATAATTGCCCAGGTAAAAGAAGAAATGATAAAAGTAGTGAAAGAAATAGTGAACACATCTAGTGAAGACACAGCTAAAACATTAGAGGAACAAAGCAAACAGATAGAATCCTTGAATGAACACTATAAGAAACAAACAGAATGCATAAAGCAGATTAAAAGAGATATACAGGAAATAAAAAATTCTATTGAAACCTGTAAAAACCACCACAATGAAACTGAAGATAGAATTTCAGACCTCGAAGATAAGATCACAGCTAGTGAACAGGAAAGGAAACATCTTTTAAAAATAACAAAGAATCAGGAAATAACAATTCAACACCTGCAAGATGATGCAAAGAAAAATAACATAAGATTAATAGGGATAAATGAAAAAGAAGGGGACAGCCAAAATGATATCAAGAGGATATTTACCGAAGTGATAGCTGAAAGCATCCCAAACATGAGAATGGAAACTGACATTTGGATTAGTGAAGCATATAGAACTCCAAATAGCAATAACCAAAATAAAATTACACCCAGACACATAATAATCACCATCCCAGAAACCAACCATAAGAACAGAATACTAAAAGCTGTTAGAGAGAAAAGACAGACCACCTATAAAGGAAAACCTATCAGAATCACAGCAGACTTCTCAACACAAACAATGAAGTCAAGAAGAGCATGATGTGAAGTATTTCAGATCCTAAAGGAAAACCACTTCCAAACGAGACTGACATACCCTGCAAAACTGTCCTTCAAAATGGATGGAGAAATAAGATACTTCCATGACAAAGAACAGCTGAAAAATTTCATGACCACAAAACCAACCCTACAAGGAATACTGAAATATATTCTAGATACACATAGGATAAACCCACCAAGCAAGGTAGACAATTAAATAGAATTGAAAGCTAAAGATAAAACAGCAGAAAGATAACATGTCAATAAACCAATATATAACAGTTATAACCAATAATGTAAATGGCCTCAACTCACCAATCAAAAGAAACAGACTGGCAGAATGGATCAAGAAACAACATCCAACCATATGCTGTCTACAAGAAACTCATCTTACACAAAAGGAAACCCACAGACTGAAAGTCAAAGGATGAAAAACAGTACTTCACACAACAGGAAACCAAAAAAAAGCAGGAGTAGCAATCTTGTTTGCAGACAACATGAATTTCAAACCAAGAGTGATCCAAAGAGATAAAGAAGGTCACTACATACTAGTTAGGGGAAAACTTCAAGAGGAAGAGATAATAATCTTAAATATATATGCACTAAATTCCAGAGCATCCAGCTATACAAAGCAAATATTAACAGAAATGAAAAGTCAAATAAGCAATAACACAATTATAACAGAAGATTTTAACATGCCATTGACACAGAGGGACAGATCAACTAGACAGAAAATCAGCAAAGAAATAACAGAACTGAATCATACCTGTGAACAAATGGACTTCATAGATGTTTATAGAGTTTTCCATCCAACAACATCAGAATAAACATTCTTCTCAGTAGTACATGGGACATTCTCTAAAATAGACCATATCCTAGCCCACAGAACACATTGAAGTAAATGCAAAAGAACTGAAATTATCCCATGCATGTTATCAGATCATAGTGCCATGAAATTAGAAATTAACGATAAAAGCAACTGCAAAAACCTCACAGACACATGGAAACTGAGTAGTACACTCTTGAGGAATCAGTGGGTCACAGAGGAAATTAAAGAAGAAATTAAACAATATCTACAAGCAAATGAAAATACAAACACAACTTACTGGAATTTGTGGGATGCAATAAAAGCAGTCCTCAGAGGAAAATTTATTGCACTGAGTTCCCACATCAGGAAGACAGAATGAACACAAATAAACAACATGATGCTACAACTGAAAACATCTAGAAAAAGAAGAGCAAGCCAAGCCCAAAGCCAAAAGAAGGGAGGAAATTATAAGAATTAGAGCAGAAATCAATGCAATAGAGATTAAGAAAACAGTATAAAGGATCAATGAATCAAAGATTTGGTTCTTTGAAAGAATAAATAAAATTGATAAGCCCCTGGCCAACCTTATTTAAAAAAGGAAAGAAAAAACTCAAATTTATGCAATAAGGAGTGAAAAAGGTGAAATTACAACAGACTCTGTGGAAATACAGAAGATCATCAACACCTATTTCAAAAAACTCTCCTCTCATAGGTTCTATAACACTGAAGAAATAGACAGATTCCTAGATACATATGAACTACCAAAGCTGGATCAGGAAGATGTAAAACTGCTGAATAACCCAATTTCTACTAATGAAATTGAAAATGTAATTAAGACCTTGCCAACAAAGAAGAGCCCAGGCCCAGATGGATTCACTGCAGAATTCTACAAGAACTACAAAGAAGACTTAATGTCGACACTCCTCAAACTCTTCAGTGAAATTGAAAAGGAAGCAATTCTTCCTAAGTCATTCCTGGAAGCAAATATTACTCTAGTATCAAAACCAGAGAAAGACCCAACTAAAAAAGAGAACTATAGGCCAATCTCCCTAATGAACATAGATGCAAAAATTCTTAATAAAATATTAGCAAACAGGATGCAGCAAATCATCAAGAAGATTATTCACCCTGACCAAGTGGGATTCATCCCAGGAATGCAGGGATGGTTCAACATATGTAAATCAATAAATGTAATCCACCATATCAATAGAGCCAAAAGTAAGAGCCACATGATCATCTCTATAGATGCAGAAAAAGCTTTTGATAAGGTCCAACACTCATTCATGATAAGAACCTTACAGAGAATTGGAATAGATGGTCTTTGCCTCAATGTGATAAAGGCCATCTATTACAAACCTACAGTCAGCATCATACTAAATGGCCAAAAACTGAAAGCCTTTACCTTAAAATCAGGTACAAGACAAGGATGTCCCCTGTCACCGCTCCTATTCAACATAGTACTGGAAATACTAGCCAGAGCAATTAGACAAGAGAGAGAAATAAAAGGAGTAAATATAGGAAAAGAGGAAGTTAAATTATCATTATTTGCAGATGAAATGATACTTTATATAGAAGACCCCCAAAACTCCATTGAAAAACTCCTAGATACAATAAATAAATTCAGCAATGTAGCTGGATACAAAGTCAATACTCAAAAATCAATAGCATTCCTATACACTAACAACAAAAATACTGAAAGAGAGGTAAGAGAAGCCACACCCTTCACACTAGCATCCAAAAAAATGAAATACTTAGGAATTAATCTCATAAAAGAAGTAAAAGAGCTATACAAGGAAAATTATAAT